>CP092864.1:124106906-124268451 GCA_030710605.1 Cordylochernes scorpioides
CTCTGTACATGAAGGTGGTACGACAATCCTATTTGCAGGTGTAGGACGAAATTTTTCGGAATCATATCCTGAAATTTATTTACACTTACTTTTAAGATGGTTGTGGAATGCTCAGTTTAAGCATTAGCTTGAATAGGAATTGGGATCCTCCAATAATAATAAGAATTTCAAAAACCAGGATAAATAGTAGCAGAATAACTGTAATTTAAGATTATTTAATAATTATGTGTGTGCAATAGTATGGACACAATTTATCACGCTTAGAAGAAATATGATAAGTTTCTTTATTATAGAAAATGGCAAGCCTCCAAGCTTCAGCTCATCATTAGGCGATTGTTTCGCAAATACTTGAAAATGTTTGGAGATATATAGATATGTAATATGTGATGCAATTGTTGTTATTACACTATAATATTTGATGTATTACACTGTTGTAGAATCCTGTCGACTTAACCGTTCTGTGGCAATATCGTTGCGGGGATTCTTGTTGTTGGATGCGAATGGTGAGATTTGGTTGAAGCGCAGTCGTTGAGTGGTAAGTGAAGCACACAGTTAGGAATAATCAGGACACGTGATTGTTTTGAAAATAAAAGGCAACTGGATTGGAGGGAAGAAAGCTTGAGAAGAGTTGAGCGATTTGACTTATTAATTAGTTGATCACATGGCGATGATTGTACTTAGCTGTGGGATGAGCAGAGGGAGAGAGGTCTAGAGCAGATGTCACCTTCTTGGAAGCTAAATCACTACTGCAGGTGTTGTTCCTATGAGAGCGAAAACCTAACTACTCATTCTTGTTTTCCGATTTAACACCAAGCCTCAGTTTCTCTCTGATTGGTCGAGAGATGTCACATGATCTTTTCCTATTGGTTGACCTACTTAAGGTACTGTCTTTTGATTGGCCCGCGGTTTCCTTTGATATTAGTTACGCCCGGCTTGGGTCAGGAAGTCTCGTGTTTATTTGACTTTATTTACTTCCGCGGCTATCAAAATACATCCTGCTTTGTCAGGAAGTATTGAATGCTAGCTTTAACATTTATAACTTCTGGTCATTAGAGACGTCCTGTTTTGTCAGGAAGTATTGAGTGTATCTTGGCTAAAATAACTTCTGCGGTCACTAGAGACGTCCGGTCTCTGCCCCTGCAATATTGACACAGGGGTGCCCAGAATAGTCGTGCCAGCCTTAGGTCTACTTCCTATATCTTAATGCTACTTGCTTCCCTCCAGTTACCTTGTTCTTTATTAAGTCTTCGAAAATCATACATGGTACATACATAGTGGGTCGGGGTTGCATTTAATTATATACAAATTATGACAGATATGTAATTTCTGTTACCTTTTTACCAGAAGAAATGATATAAAATTGCTATCATGGGTCTCTCTCTCTCTCTATCTAACGCAAATATTATAGAATTATAGAATTGTAGAATGTGTAATATTGTATTCACACATCTAATAAGTTGAAGGTTGATTTCCATTCTATTTACCATAATATAAGAATTTTTCTCAGAGAAGTGTTATAAATCTAAGATTTTGAAAGTTTTTCTGTTATTGTTACCTTTAATAACTATTTCCAAATCCCTACATGTCCAAAAATCGGGCGCCAGTGGCTGTTGAAAAGCCGACCATAAACGCATTCACCATGGCACATGTTGAAACCTAAAGCTGTGCCAGCTAGCAAAAAGTGTTAAAGGGGGAATTAACCATTTCTTTTCAGGATAAAAATACAAGGTGCGTTCATTAATTTCCAGGACTGGTTAAAAAATAAAATAAATAAAAAAGCTAGAGAAAATATTTTTTTACAGAGTTGAATATTGGACATTCGACCACACCTGACTGAAAGCACGAGTCTCGTGGCGCACGCGCCGATCTAAAAATAGAACAAAACAACTTCCTTGTAAGGTTCGCATTTCTAATTTTAAAATGGCCATTTTCGAAGAGCAGAGAATCTGCATTAAGTTTTGTTTTGAATTGAAAAAAAGTGCTACTGAGACGTATGAATTGATTAAAGAAGCTTTTGGCGATGCGGCTTTATCCCATTCAAGAACTTTTGAACGATTTTCACGCTTCCAAAAAGGTCGGGAAAAGGTAAACGATGAGCAGCCTACTGGGCGTCCAAGATCATTTCGTTGCGAGGAAAACAAGCTCAAAATAAAGGAGTTAATTAAATTTAACAGAAGAATTATTTTCAGAGACTGGACTATCTGTTTATTTGGGGATAATGAGGTGCTTAAGGGACGCAGTGCGCCTTAAAAGACCTGAAAGATGGCAAAACAATGAATGGATACTTCACGTCGGTATTGCGCGGCCGCACACAGCCCATGTTGTTTTGCAGTTCTTGGCCAAGCATTCAACCATACAGATCCCTCATCCACCCTATTCCCCCGACTTAGCCCCCAATGACTTTTTCCTCTATCCTAAATTGAAAATGAACTTGAAAGGACGGAAATTTGACAACGTTGATATGATACAAGCTGAATCGAAGGCAACCTTGAGGAACCTCTCAAAAAGTGATTTTATCTCCTGCTTCGACAATTGGAAAAAAAGATGGAACGGGTGTATTGAGGCAGGAGGGGCATATTTTGAAAAATATTAAATTAGTTTTTTTATTTGTTTTATATTTTCAAAGATACAGAGCAGTCCTGGAAATTAATGAACGCACCTTGTATTTTATTCGGAGTAATCAAAAGCTTTCAGAAGATCTTCAGAGGAGAATACCTCATAAAATAACCTGGGCTCAGCTGGCTCCGCTGACAGTACCCAGCAAAGTCCCCGCCTAGGGCACAGCACCGTCTGCATCCATGTGAGGATCGAATGCAAAGATGTCAGCCTCCATGTCAGGAGCGGTCTCCCTCAGAGGTGAAAGTCTAACTGCTACAGTGAGTATCTCCAGCTTTTTATACCCAACATCAGTCGCACCCCTAACCCACCATGAAGGTTGAATTGCCAGTTAAAATGAATGGGTATAGAAGAAAGCAGTCAAGGTGTTTAATAGGGTGTGTAGAGAGGGTTAAGAGCGTGGCCACTACAGGTTGGTTCTCGAAGCCTATATTCAGATGCTATAGAGGATTGTTTATGTGTAATGATCAGCAAAGATTCCATTTGTCACATTGAGAATTTGATTGGGAGAGTTAGAGAACTGAGAGTAGACATGTGTGGGTGTTTGAAATAGGGTACTTGAGAGAGAAGTCAGAGTTAGGCAACCAACTCCTCAGAGGAATCAAATTACTTCATCTAGACTGGTATCATCATTATAGTCTTATTGAACATTTAAATTTTGAAAATCTGCTTGTCACAATTCCTAGCATAGTACACAATTGAGTCAATTTGTACAATTTCCGCTATTTCTGCGATTGTTGTGTAAATTAGAATGTTTGTGAATCGTTTTTTGTGTGTTGTCAACTCAAATATATTTGGTGTTATCTTATATTATATTATGAAAAAACGAAAGAAAATATAAAAGATAAAAATATCAGGTGTTGAAATCAATATTAAAAATGGCATATCCTGACCAGGAGCACATGTGCTTTACAGAAGGCAGAGCGCCATCTGGTGGAACAGAAATCAACTAAACATTGATTTAGCCTGTTCCCTGATATTTGGCCAACCCAATTTCTTGATAAATCAAGAGAAGCCATCCAAGAACGCGTTTCGCGCTTTTGGCGCTCGTCAGGGTGGAGTAGGCTGTACCACTGCGACCACTGCGAAATTGGGTTGGCCAAATATCAGGGAACAGGCTAAATCAATTTTTAGTTGATTTCTATACCACCAGATGGCGCTCTGCCTTCTGTAAAGCACATGTGCTCCTGGTCAGGATATGCCATTTTTTATATTATATTATGTATTTGCATTTGTTTAAATGATGTCATGAACTTGCGAAGCAACCTGAGATACAAGTGTCTAATTTTTAATATACCCTTTTATAAAAAGCATTTTACGAAGCTTATTTATTGTTTGGTTCTTTAATGTGTGGATGATTGAGTATCCATTATTCTTCCGCATTGGAAGTACCAAAAACTTTTTCTTCAATTATCTTCCATAGTTTTTGATGCTTGTAGCAGGGGAAGATTATTGAAGGATGCGGAAGACACAATTTAACAGAGTTCGTTAAAAATAAACACACACAATATATATAAGTGTATCTTCCAACTGTTGATAGAAAGTCAAAGCCTTTCTATTGGTCTTGCAATATATATGTTGTAATGCATGGAGCCGACATATCGTCGCAAAGGGCTTCTCATCCAACATGCAGTCACGGGCCAAAGTGGGAGCGCACTAGCCTGAAGAAAGATGAACACCACACACATAGTAACATGGTTACCTCGGTTTAGAGGGGGCAACAAGGTGAGGTGGACTATGAGAGTCCTGGGATCGCTGGTTAATCTGGCAGTATGGCGACCTGGCTGCTGTCTGTACTGTGCTGTGGGCTCAGAAATAACCCAGCTTATATACCAATGGTGACATCAGAGAGGGCGGAATTTTTTGGGTATCCGTGTCCAATCAAAAACTGGCCTCCTCGATATTTAGGTTCTCTTAGCTTCTTTGACAATGCCAATTGCCTGTTATTCACCTTACTGGGTGCTGCCCCCATCTATTCCAATGATATTTTTTAATAAATGCCAATTTGAAGCTACATCAGGCTTGGTGTTTTATGCATAACATTCCTATGTACAACATTGTATATGTACAAATATTATATGACATATCCTTATATCTATAAAAATGAAATCCAAAATCGATGTTTGTTATCGCGTTGCGCAAAATCTACATAATCAATCATTATGAAATTTCGCATGTAGGTAGCTGAAGATTTCGTTTAACATATAGGCTATTCAAAAAACTAAAACGGTTAATGTGCTTTTTTTAAAATCTAAAACCAAAAAGCGTTAGCTCCAGCCATTTACCGCTTGGCGCAGCACTGGTCGCGACGATGAATGAATTTGATTGGTTAATAATTTTACACGTTGTTTGTTTACACGATGAATGTTAGTTTGTTTACATGATGAATGTTTTTAAAAGGTAAGATTATATATATATTTAAACGCTATGTAAATAATATTAATCGATCGTTATCAAATTTATACGCCACCGGAACCTGGGTTAATTAAAACTGTATTGTGAAATTTGGCATGTAGGTAGCTGAGGTTTTGGTTTAGCATTTAGACTAAAAGGGTAAAAATTGCATTTCGAATAACTTTTTTTTTCCTTTTTAGAAGGCAAAATTTTATTTAGTTATTTAGTAATATTTTTCAATTTAAATTAATTGGAAATATTCTTATTCATATCTTTTTGTGACGATGCATCGTTTAATTTTAGTGTAAATATAACGATCTACATTTTTAAAGCTAAGGTTTGCTATTTGATTCTCATAAGGAATATTCATATTTTAAGACAAATTGAGATTTAGAACAGTAATAGTATTTATTTTGTAGCAGCAGCTATGCATTTTCAGTAACTGCTTTTTTTTTAAGGGTAGGCTCAATTTTTTTTGCTGTCATTTGTTTAGGTAGGGTTTATATTTATCTGCTTCATCTACTTATATAATTGCCTTATTCTGAAGCTCACGGATAGAATGCGCGCCCATTGGCTGCCGGCGAACACGTGTCCTCCCTGCCCCCCTCTAGACAACCCTGTTATCAGCTGTGTGATACATACACCTGTCTAAAGCGGCCATTCCAGACAACCCTGTTATCAGCAGTGTGATACATCCACCTGTCTATACAGACCACCCTGTCTATAGCGACCACTGACCACCCTGCCTATAGCGACCACTCTAGACAACCCTGTTATCAGCTGTGTGATACATCCACCTGTCTATACAGACCACCCTGTATATAGCGGCCATTCCAGATAACCCTGTTATCAGCTGTGTGATACATACACCTGTCTATAGCGGCCACTCTAGACAACCCTGTTATCAGCTGTGTGATACATCCACCTGTCTATACAGACCACCCTGTCTATAGCGGTCACCTTAGGCAACCCTGTTATCAGCTGTGTGTTACATTCACCTGTCTATAGCGGCCACTCTAGAAAACCCTGCTATCAGCTGTGTGATACATCCACCTGTCTATACAGACCACCCGGTCTATAGCGGCCACTCTAGACAACCCTGTTATCAGCTGTGTGATACATCCACCTGTCTATACAGACCACCCTGTATATAGCGGCCATTCCAGATAACCCTGTTATCGGCTGTGTGACACATACACCTGTCTATACAGACCACCCTGTCTATAGCGACCACCCAAGACAACGTTTCTAAAATATATTCGCACTCGGGTAAACCCCGGGCGTTGCCCGGGCCATTCGTCTAGTAATATATAACTGCTCATATATATCTATATGGTACAACCATATTTTTGAATATATGTTTTTAGATATATAGATGAAAATATACTTATATTTAAATAAAGAAATATACAATCAGCAATCTGACCAATGAGGGAGCCAGTATATGTTCTACACATATTTATTGTGCAGATTTTTTCAGCAAATTATACTTTTTATTTATTTAAATCTTCTTCCATTTGATTTTGTTAGTCAGTTGTTCTAAGAGTTCTAATATTTTTTTTCCACTTCACTGAATTTTATGCATTTTTTCCACATTTCAGATTATTTCTATGCATTTTTGATTTTTGACCTACATTTTAGTCATAAGTCAAGCTTTTTAGTCGAGCTTATTTCAATACACTATTTTTTTTTTCAAATCAATACTCCCTTTTTGATTAAGTGTTCATCGGAAAATTTATAACATCAAGGGCCGAGTTTCTTCGTTTTTCTTGATTCTCAGCCCTTGATGTTTTACATTTTTTGATTAACTCTATTTTTATTTTTTATAATGTTTTGTGTTTGTAGGTATGTCAAGCCATCTAGATTATGCATCACTCGAATGGGCACTAATGTTCTCCAGGCTCGAATTTTAACTGGCTCTTTTCGAGGGGAAGAGCTCCTGATGAAGGTTGCTTAACTATTTAGAGATGTAAGTGCCGGATTAGATGCCCTTAAAAATGTTTAATCTGGTTGTTTCTTCTTGAACAGCCGAGAGTGAAGTGGAGAAAGTGAAATTTTCAGGTTGCGAGGACCATTTTCCTTAATTCACACTAATCATTAGATTTATTTTTCATTTTTTAGATACCAAAGCCCAGTTTGGTTACTTGCACTCACTGGAGGGGTTGGACTTTTTCAAGAATCAGGGGCCATTGGGGCAATTTTTTTTTTCAGAACAAAGTGCTCAAAGCTGGATTCGATGATCCCGGGTCGTGGTTTTTAAAAATCAACAGTTTAGACCACTCCTCCAAAACAGCACTCTATTCATTAGATGTGTTTGTGAAATGATCTTATATTTCAGATTCTTTTTACCAGCATTTTCAATTTTGCTATTTGCAGTTTATCTCTATTGTGCTGAAAGAAAAACAATAATTACTATAAGTTTTAAAACAGTTGGGGGCTCTATTCATTCATGAGTAAACCCCACTCGAACAATACCCGGGCGAAGCCGGGTCCAGTCGGCTAGTCCTTTATATTTATTCGAACTTTAAAATCAAACGACAGACTAATTATTTAATTTGATTTGTTATCTATATACGTTTGTATATCGTATATATCGTTTTACACAATTACTTAATCTTTTTTTAAAATAAAGTCCAATTATTAATAAAAATATATTTCTTATACAATATCTAAAATTAGAAAATAAAATGGATTTTCAAAAAATGCTGAATCAGTAACCTCAAGGATAGCCATTATAAATCACTAATATTTGAATTAATTAATATTTTAGTTATGAAAGATCATCAGGCATGCAGCAGACTTCCTGCCAAAACCGAAACCTATCTCCAACGCAGTGGAGTTGCGAGTGACAATTAAAAACAGTTTATTAACATGCAGTCAACAGTAGGGAGAGAGGTTACAGTTGAACATATTTACATGAAAAAAGATCAGCCAGGTCCCCACCGTTTCCTCCTCCAGGCGATGACGGGGTCCTCGATGGTCTGGCCCAGTCCGACCTGGATGAAGTATTGGTTGATTCTCGATTTCGCCGATGCGAGGATGGCCAGTTCTACGTCCACCAGGTCAGTCCCAAAGATCCAGTTGCGAGTTGTTATGTAATCTTCTACCTAATATTCAATAAACTTAGGTAGTGAAATAAAAATAAACGGTAGCAATACGTTTCTTTATACGTGAAATTTTATGCAAGCTTTCGGATCTTTTCGATCTTTCCACAGGCCAAGCTGTAAGCTGAGAGAAAGAGTATATATAGATGTACAATATTATTTACATACACCTAACGAATATAAAAAATAAAATAAACATTTGCAAAAATAATATATAAATTTACATATTCGAAAAATTAGACGCAAGTAAAATTCTATCTATATGCAAACAAAACAGAAATTGAATATGGCATATGGGGCTATGGTTGTGAAGGTCAAACTGGGGAAGATGAGGAAGGATCTGGTGAAAAGGAAGGGCTGGGCTGTTTTTTCCTGAATGAATGGTACTGAGATGGTAGTTCTATACGCCTGTTAATGCTGTTTAAATCACGAGAGACGAAGGATTCTATTAATAATCTTTGATGTTTGGATTTTATGTTATGGTAATGACAGATTGGGTCGGAAAGGTTAAAAGCATGGCCGGTTTTTGAGGTGTGCTGAAAGATCAAAGATTTGGGATCTTTGTTTATTAAATTTCTGTTATGCTCGGAAATTCTGTTATAAATGAAGCGGCCAGTCTCACCCATGGCATATGGTTGCTGGTCGGGACGTTTCTTAATATTGGATCTGGTGATGGGGTTCCGGAGTATTTGGCCTATTGAGAGGTGGTTGGTGAAAAAGGTTCTTAAACCAATTTTTTTAAGCTGCCAAGATTGCAACGCAACATATGTGGGTGAGACTGGCCGCTTCATTTATAACAGAATTTCCGAGCATAACAGAAATTTAATAAACAAAGATCCCAAATCTTTGATCTTTCAGCACACCTCAAAAACCGGCCATGCTTTTAACCTTTCCGACCCAATCTGTCATTACCATAACATCAAATCCAAACATCAAAGATTATTAATAGAATCCTTCGTCTCTCATGATTTAAACAGCACCAACAGGCGTATAGAACTACAATCTCAGTACCATTCAATCAGGAAAAAACAGCCCAGCCCTTCCTTTTCACCAGATCCTTCCTCATCTTCCCCAGTTTGACCTTCACAACCATAGCCCCATATGCCATATTCAATTTCTGTTTTGTTTGCATATAGATAGAATTTTACTTGCGTCTAATTTTTTCGAATATGTAAATTTATATATTATTTTTGCAAATGTTTATTTTATTTTTTTATATTCGTTAGGTGTATGTAAATAATATTGTACATCTATATATACTCTTTCTCTCAGCTTACAGCTTGGCCTGTGGAAGGATTGAAAAGATCCGAAAGCTTGCATAAAATTTCACGTATAAAGAAACGTATTGCTACCGTTTATTTTTATCTCATACTTTATAGCAATTCTTTTGTCTATTCACAAACTTAGGTAGTGTAGTTTCTATTAAAAGAGATTGTATGCTACTGTTATATATTTGCATAATATTTTATTATTACAGAATTATCATAAGAACTAAAAACATTAATATCTCGCGCCATATATTGATTACATCACGCAATAACAACCAAGTCCTTGGTCAAAACCATATAAACATATTATAATATTACACAAGTGAAATAGGCAAATTTTTTGGAAAATTTGTCAAAGGATATTCGAGATAGAGACATGAAATTTTGACTATAAGTTTTTCCACATCAACTCTATATACTGTTAAAATTTCAGCAAGATTAGATACGAATTGAGGACGTGTATAGCCGACAAACATATACAAAGGGGATCAATAAATAAGGTGAATTATCTTATTTCTTAAAAATTAAAAAAGCAAAAATAATTTAAACCACAGAATATTAAAATATAACATCGAGAGACTATTTAAGGTGTTCTGTTCTTTTTTCCCACGCGCGGCGCGAGACTTATAAATAAACTAAAATGGAAGCTCCCTTGAAGGATTGCACCACGCTTGAACAACGTGCAGTTATTCGTTTCTTGAATGCAGAAGGTATTCAAACATCTCAAATATGCCAAAGAATGAAAAATATCTATGGTGAGTCTTGTTTGTCTCAAAAAACATTTATAAATGGGTTAACGAGTTCAAAAATGGACGAATTACATGTTCCTCAGGTCTCAACGTTCGGCCGGTAAAGTTTTGTTAACAATTTTTTGGGATGTTGATGGACCAATCTGTCTTCATTATCCTCAAGGCAACGTATGAACAGCGACCTTTATTGTGACATTCTTGTAAATAAGCTAAAGCCCGGTATAAGAAACAAAAGAAGAGGGAAGCTTAGTAAAGGTGTTCTCTTCCTTCATGATGATGCAAGGCCGCATACATCATGTAAAACTGTATCTACAAACATTAAATTAGGTTTTGAAGTTTTAGAACATCCTGCATATAGTCCAGACCTAGCCCCCTCTGACTATTTCCTTTTTGGACTACTAAAGAAAGAGTTAAAGAGAAAGCGATTTGACTCGGATGAAGATGTCCAGAAAGTGGTGCAAGAATTTTTTCACACGATTCCTAAGAGTGCCTATAAAGAGCGTATTTACAAGTTGCCAGAACGATGGAGACGATGTATAGAAAGCCAAGGTGATTATTTTGAATAAATAAAGTCCTAATTTTTAATATCGTTCTTATTTTTTAAATAAATTATAATTCACCTTATTTATTGATTTTCAATTTATCAAGAGTTCAAAATAACAATAGTTTAAACAACTAAGAGAAGGGGAGGGAAGTAAAAAAATCCAGTAAACAAGAGTTTGAAGTTTTGGCAGTTTCGGGATATAAATACTATGTTGATACAAGATTAAATAAGTGACTTACCGCAAGTTTTTAAAGTGATAAATTTATTGGGAGCTTTCGAATCTTGCCCTTTCTCAAACAAGAGTTTGATCTCAAAATTCAAAGTTTATTATTTTAAACATTTGTTTAGAAGTCAGTAATTTTTTGTTGAGTGAACGACTTCAATCTATCATTGTCCAGTGAATTTTCGATAGTAGTGAGAGTTGCGAAGAAATCGTTACTTATGTCGATTCTGAGGCGTGTAGAGACAGACTTAGGGTTGTAAGAGATCTCCTTGCCTCGCTCGGCGTGGGAAATTTGAGCTCTAACATTGTTTAGTTGGTTCACGGGCTGGTCTGGATTGAGAACGTCGCCGGCAACCTTTTCCCTCATATTTTAATTTTAAGACAGAATATTACATATGAATCAAAACAAGTAAACAAGAATTTGATCAAAAATCGTTATTTATTATTTTTAATATTTTTACAGTTATTCACAAATGTTCATTCGTGGTAAGATACTATTCCTTCAACTTCAAATTACCGAGGGGACCAATTAATATTGATTTTATTCAACTTATCGAGTATTTTTAAAGGGATCGGGAAAACATTTCAAATTATCGAGAGATTCAAATTAAAGAGTTTCAAATTATCGAGAGTCGACTGTTTATGAAAAAATAATAGAAGAAAATAAAAAGGTCAGGTGTTGATATTAAAAATAAGGAAGGCATATCCTGACCAGGAGCACATGTGCTTTTATGATGGCAGAGAGAGAGCGCCATCTAGTGGAAAAGAAATCAACTAAACATTGATTTAGCCTGTTCCCTGATATTTGGCCAACCCATTTTCTTGATAAATCAAGAAAAGTCATTTACGAACGCGTTTCGCGCTGTTGGCGCTCGTCAGCGTGGAGCAGGCTGTACCACTGCGACGAAAAATCTTTTTGATCCCAGAGGCCTCTTGAGAAACCAAGAGATGGGTTTTTTTAGGCAAAACTTGCGTAAATACGTCTAACATGTGAATAAGTTTATATATAAGTTTATAATTAAAATATCGGGTAAAGAAAAAATATATATGGTTACCCGAAAGAGTAAAGCTATTTGTAGAGGACTTAGGAGGAGCTTATGGATTTTGGAATAACTCGATTGAGAATATAATGAACAACATGGTTAATCGGATCAAAAGCGCAATGGTACAAAATGGTATGCAAATTGAAATAAAAGCGAATAACTCACTGTCGAAGCCCTGGTTTGATCATGAGTGCTACATAGCGACAAAGATTATGAAAGCAACTCTGACAAAATATATTAAATCTAATAAGGATCTAGATCGTTTGGAATATGTTAAAACAAGGAACAAATATACATCGATTATTAACAATAAAAAGAAAAAATACTTTTGTGAAATACAAGAAAAATTAAATAATACGATTCAAGTGAATTCTGGAAAACAATAGCTCGCTTCAGAAAAAGAAACTATACACAGGGCAATATCTCAATATCGGACTGGCAGCAATTTTAAAATAAACTCCTGGATACAGAATCAATACCAGATTACGAACCCGTTACTATGACCTTCCTAAATACAGATAATGAACTAACTAAATGCATAACTCTTAATGAAATAAGCAAAGAAATTTCTCGAATAAGGCATGGCAAGGCGGCTGGTTTTGACGACATAATGAATGAAGCAATAAAGGCCCTCCCAAAAGATTATCTAATTTCCTTAAAGGATATATTCAATAGAATTTTGAGAACGTCTGAATTTCCGACAACATGGTTGAAATCAGTTATTCAACCAATTTTTAAGAATGATGATCCAGACGACCCCTCTAACTATCGAGGCATAGCGCTCTTAAGCAATATAGCAAAATTATTTACATCAATACTCAAATCTCGTCTAGGCAGTTGGATCGAAAGGAGAAATATAGTTCCTGAGAACCAGGCGGGATTCAGGGCCGGCCACTCTTGCCAAGACCATATATTCACTCTATTATCCCTGATTCAAATGACTCTAAGCCGAAAGAGAAGGAAATGCTACATGTTCTTCGTGGATTTGAAAAAAGCCTTCGACACAGTGCCCCACTCATTATTATGGAGAAAACTGGTAGATGCAGGTCTCAACCACCGTTTTGTTAACTTAATTAAAGATTATTACACAAATATGACAGCGGTAGTGCGATGGAACAATTCATTCACTGCGCCAATAAAGGTGCGTTCGGGAGTTTTACAAGGGGAGCCGATGTCACCTTATTTATTTATACTTTTTATAAATGATTTAATCGGTCTCTACAATAATTCAGATTTACTGGGAATATATCTCCCAAATTATGGATATGTTCATATTCTACTATACGCAGACGATATTGTCTTGATTGGAGAATCCAAAAATAACCTTCAAATAAAAATCAATATGCTAAGAAAATATTTTGAAACAAATTTATTAACCCTGAATGAAAATAAGTCAAAAATAGTAGTTTTCAGAAACGGCGGTCGATTAGCACAAAATGACAAATGGTTTTGGGGTGAGCGGCAACTGTCTGTTACTACGAAATATCTATACTTGGGATATCCGCTTACAAGTGCAAATTCACTAAACAAGGTAGCGTCACACTACAAGGGCAAAGCCCTGGCAGCAATTGGCGCTGTGTGGCAAGTTCTGACAAAATCCAAGATGAACTCTCTAAATGCGGCAATGAGATTACTTGATTCGACGGTCTTGCCTCACATGCTATACGCCGCACCCTGCTGGGCACTCAACCAAGTAAAGGTAGTTGACCAGGTTCAGAATATTTTCCTAAGACGCTACCTAAATTTACCAAAGTATACTCCGGGCTTTATGCTAAGAATGGAGTGTGGACGAGTATCACAGGAAGTTATCATAACTAAACAGGTCCTGAGATTTTGGGTGAGGATTATGAAAATGGAGGAGAGTAGGTTGCCCCGGGCATGTTTGTCACACCTTTGGACATTACACAGCAATCAAAGGGCTGGTTTAACCTTTGTCGAAAACCTGTCAACCATTTTAGACTCAAACGGTTTTTCGTTCCTGAAGGGTTATCCGGATTACACTGCAATACTGACTGAAATCCTTGCTATTATTCGAATAGCAACCGAACAAAGCATCCAAAGCGACATGGCGAAAATCCTAAATACTTCACATTACAGTCACTTCAAATACCTAAAGAATTCAATAACAGCAGAACGATATTTATTCACAACTATTCCTCTAGCAATTAAAATATTTTTTGCACAACTGAGACTCCTATGGACGATCTCTCCAGAAAATCGTTCAAAGCGCTGGAAGATTGATTTGACTCTAACTTGCGTTCTGTGTAAAAACAGAATCCAAGACGAAATTATGCATATAATATTTGGATGCTCTTGCTTAGAGAAACAGAGGAAAGAAATTTTGGGTGACTTACCCTGGTCTCAACCTGACTGCCAACAAATTTGCAGCTGGATGAACACACTGATGGTTGATCAGGGTCTCTCCCTCGGTTTATATAAATTCTACAAGGCCGCAGTCAATGTCCGTTGAGAATAATGGATTCGCCGAATGTCGTGGTTTGCTTGGAGGAAGAAGGCGAAGATTGAACGCGGCTGATTCCACACTGGCCCTCTCAATGATATCCTAACCTTGACATATCCTAAACATTGGTACTTTAATTTAAATATTTAATCATGTATGGTTCCTTTTGCTCTGTATGTTTATATTTTGTATATATGGTTATATTCCTTTTTGTTTGTTTTTTTTCTTTCTTCTCTCTTTTCCTTTTCCTTATTACCTCTTGTATTCTAGTTTTTACTTTTGAAATATCTTCCTTTGCTAAATCCTGTAGAGGGGAATCATGTATAGGGCTGGATGCCCCAATAAAAAAGGCTTGTGTGTGTGTATATATATATAATTAAAATATACATTTATCAGAGTCATCAACAATCAATCAACAATTCTGTCACTGTTTGCTTTTGTGAATGGAATAAATACCCAAATATGGCCATTTCTTATAAGCATCGGTGGTTCAGTGGTAGAATGCTCGCCTGCCTCGCGGGCGGCCCGGGTTCGATTCCCGGCCGATGCATTTTTTTTTACAATTTTAAAAACTCATTTATATTATTATTATTAAAATATACAAGTATCAGAGTCATTAATTCTGTCATCGTTTGCTTTTGTGAATGGAATGCTTTTACGTAATATACGTAAAATACGTAACTAATATGACTGAAATTTTAGCAGTATGTATAGTAGAATCTGGAAAAACTTATATTGAATATTTCAGGTCTCTATCCCGAATATTCTTCGAGTTATTTGCAAATTTGAGTTGGAAATTTGCTCTTTCGCTCGCAAGCAGCGCCTCAAGCGGTGAAGATGGGAGGTAATATCAGCTGACCTAATGTACATGTAAAACGTGTTTTAACAGGACATAGAAAAAAATATGGAAGAGATATTTGTCGCATTTTTTGCCAAGAAAATTGAAATTGACAGGTTCTGGGCAAAAATAGTTGTTTTTTTAGTCAGAAAATGATTATGACAATATTGCTGTATCATATTTGATTTCTTGTAGGGGTGTAGACAAGGTACTTGTTTACACTTAGGACAAGAGCCTTGCATTAACTAATTTATTAAAGCATAGGTTATATAAAGATTAAAAAGGGAAAGAGAGGAAACAAAGAGGTTACATCCTCCGTAGAAGGTAAACAAACAACAGCGTCGTTAGGCTAAACTCTACAGTCAGTTGGAGGGGGAGAGGGGGGTGCCGACGTCATCCTTCCGGTCACGTGTTATACTTGAGTGGCGGCGCTGGCTGGTGTCCAACATATCCCCTCCCGGAAAAACTTCAGCTGGACGTTTATTCCGATAGTCCATCAGCGCTCTACAGTACTTTTCATGCTGGCTTCTAGCAAGAGGCTTGGTAAGGAAGTCAGCAGGGTTCTCAGCACTCGGAGTGTAGAAAAGTTCGATTGCTTCTTCTGAGATCTTTTCTCGAACAAAATGGTACTTTACGGCAAAATGTCTAGTTTTCGATTTGTCGATGTAATATTCCGCATGGGAAATTGCAGCTTGGTTGTCGCAGAATACTTTTGTTTCTCCACAAATCAAACTTGACATTTTCAGCTGTTCCATCAGATTCCGTACCCATGTGATGTCCTTCACAGCTGATGACAGTGCAATGTATTCCGATTCCATAGTACTCAAAGCGGTTACTGTTTGTTTGGTGCTTCTCCAAATTATTGGTGCTCCAGCTAAAATGATGAGATGTCCAGATACTCCTTTTCGGTCTACAATGTCTGAGGCCCAACTTGCATCCGAAAAGGCAATCAAAGGTTTGCCAGTGGATCTGTAAGTTATGCCAAAGTCCTTGGTGCTCTTCAGATAACGCAGCACGCATTTTCCAGCTTCCCAGTGTTTTCTTGTGTAGTTATCACAGTATCTGGATAGGATCCCGACTGCGTAGGCGATGTCGGGCCTGGTTATATGAGAAAGGTATGACAGTCCTCGGATCAGTTCACGGTATGGAAACCGCTCATTGGAATTTCCATTTTTCCTTACACTCAGGTCAAGATTGGTTTCCATTGGAGTCGAGACAACTTTTACATCCTGTAGTCTGAAACGTTGAAGCAGTTCTTCTATGTAGTTACTTTGAGAAAGAGTCATACTTCGATCTTCTGACTTCTTGAAGGATACTCCAAGCATATGAGAAATTGGTCCTGGATACTTCAATTCAAAACTGGAATTTAAGAGTTCTCTGCATTTGTTTCTCGCTGCTTGATTCTCTGAAATGGCAAATATGTCATCCACATAGATTGAGAGAATGATCCTTCCTTCTTCAAGTTCAACTTCGTAGATGCTCGGATCAATTGGGTTACGTTGGAATCCTATTTCGTGAAGTTGTTTGTTTAAGAATTTATTCCAGCATCTTCCGCTCTGTTTTAATCCATAGATTGATTTCTTAAGCTTGCAGAACAAGTTTTCTTCTCCTGGTTTCTTGAAGCATTCAGGTTGTTCCATGTAAATAGTCTCATTGAGTGTCCCATGAAGATAAGCACTCTTCACGTCGAATTGGTCAATGAACCAGTCCTTTTCTGTTGCTATCGCCGTTAATAGCCTTATAGTTTCAAAACTGGAAACAGGAGTATAGACTTCGTTGTAGTCAATTCCTCTACGTTGAGTGAAGCCTTTGGCGACTAGACGTGCTTTGTATCTAGTGATACCATCCACTGCATTGATTTTCTTATTTAGTACCCATCTACATTTTAAAGGTTTGATACCTTTCGGCAATTCCTGCAGTTGCCATACATCATGTCTTTCGAGCGATTCCCTTTCTTTTTCAATGGCTTCTATCCAATTAGCTACCTCAGGGCTGTTCATGGCTTCTTCATAAGTGGGGTTATTGTCCTCTGCACTTGTGGCATTTATCTGTCCACCACTATTATCCTCTTCCGGAGATTCTGCCGTCTTTCCATGACTTCGGAGTGTCATTGGATGGCTTCTCAGGTTCTCTGGGAGAGTCTCAGATAGCTGATCTATTCCACCTGTAGTTCCAATCAGTTCTTCAGTTTCTCGGTCTACTGGTTGATCTGCATTACTTTCTTCTTGAAAGGAGGCCTCTTTCGAGGAGAAATGGACAGATGGTAGAGTATCCCTTTCTCTTTTGGGCTGTTTATAGAGGATTTCTTCTTTGAATACACAATTTCTAGATTCCACCACTTGGCGTTTTTCAGGAATCCAGATTCTCCAACCTCGTCCCTGTAGAGAATAACCCACGAGAATTCCTTTAGTGGCTCTTGGCTGAAGCTTCGAATTCCTTCTTTGTTTTGGAACATGAACAAAGGTTTCGCAGCCGATTGCTCTCAGATGTTGCAGAGCAGGTCTTTTTCCAAACCACAATTCAAAAGGCGTTTTCTCTTCATTGTATCTGTTTGTAACACGATTTCTCAAGTATGCTGCTGTGTTGGTGAGCTCTGCCCAAGAGGCGGTTGGCAGATTGCAACTGTTCACAGTACTCCTCACTAAGTTCAGCAAAGTCCTATTCATGCGTTCGGCGACACCATTCTGTTCAGGTGTGTAGACCATGGTGCGTTCATGTACTATACCATGGGCCTTCGTGAAAATATCCCAAGGAGATGAACAGAACTCTAGTCCGTTATCTGTACGGATCCTCTTGAGAGAAAATCCCGTCTGATTTTCAGCTTCTTTCATCCATTCCTTGAATTTTTCTAGAGTATCGCCCTTCCTTTTGAGGAAATATACCCTTGTATATCTTGATGCGTCATCAATGATGGTCAAGACAAATCTTGATCCACCCCAGCTCTCAATGTTGAACTGTCCCATTAGATCACAGCGAACAAGGGCTAGTGTCTGAGTTTCCTTGGTAGATCTCAAATTCAGGAAAGGTCTTTTTGTCGATTTTCCAATCATACAATCAGAGCACTTATCAGGTTTTCCAGCCTGACAGTTCAAACCAATGACAACTTCTCTTTTCATCATGTCTACTATGGTGTCATAGTTGATATGCATGAGTCTCTGATGCCATAAATTCAGTGGGAATTTACGAAAATTGTTGGTTTGAGCAATGGAATTTGAACATTCTCCTGATTCTGGAAATCTGGACGGAGCAGTCCTGACGAGATAGAGCCTTCCTCTCTTCTCTGCTCTGATCATCAAGTTATGATCATTGTCGTAGATATGACATCCCTTCTTGTCGAAGATAACCTCATGACCATTTTCCACAATTTGTAGAACAGAGAGTACACCATGTCTGATCCCAGGTACGAACATTGCATTCTGAGCAACTATGCTTCTAATTTGTCCAGAATTGTTGATCAGATCTACTTGAGCATTACCTCTTCCTATGTTTGAATGTGATGTACCATCAATGGTGGTCACTTGTCCTACATTCTCGTCATTCAACGTGGAAAAATACCTTCTGTTCGGAGTCATATGATGCGTGGCACCTGAGTCAATTACCCACGTATCCTCTTCTGATACAACTGCTGCATTATACATCACATTCAAGTTCTTTGCTTCGTGATGTTGATGTATCGCTCCCTTTTCCTGTTGTTTACCGTTATTCTTTTTCAGTTTGAAACAGTCCCGTGCAATATGCCCTGTTTTCCTACATCCGAAACATTTTCTAACAGTTTTAGAACCTTGATGTTCATGAGGGAATTGTTTCTTTTTAGAGTTCCTGACTGACAGTGCACCCATCCCTTCATTTGTTGTAGCATACCGGCGCTCTGCCTCAGCTAACAATTTACGTCTGATGTTGGCACTGGTGAACTCTGACTCTGGTAAGTTACACATTGTTGATATAACATTATTCCAGTCCTCGGGCATTCCACAAAGAATTAGCATGCTTAGATCACCATCTTTAATTTTATCCCCTACACCTGTGAGTTCACTCACTATTAGATTTATGCTTCCCAAATAGGCATCCATTTTCGCATGTTGACAGAATTTCTGGGAGTACAACTTTCGACGCAGTTGGAGAATTCTGTGTTTGCTATCCCTGGGTGCATAAAGTCTTTGTAATTCATCCCAAACTTCTTTGGGGGAATTTAGATGTCTGATATGGTTCTGCTGCTCCTCACCAATAGAGAGACATATCTTTGCTAAAGCCTTATTCTGCCTCGTATTAAATTTGTTGATTAGACCAACATCCCCTCCCTCGGGTTTGACTTCGCCTGGGTCAACAATTGACCATAAGTCATTGTCCATCAGAATGAGCTTAATTTGGAAGCTCCATGAGAAATAGTTTAATCCATTTAGCTTGGTAATTTTCGTTAAACTTTCGTTAGCTTCCATTATAAGATGGCGTCCACTGAAGGGGGGAGAGAGAACAAAAAATAGGCTTACCGTTCAATGCTTCAGGCAGCTCCAATCAGTCTCATAATCTTTTCTTGTAGGGGTGTAGACAAGGTACTTGGTTACACTTAGGACAAGAGCTTTGCATTAACTAATTTATTAAAGCATAGGTTATATAAAGATTAAAAAGGGAAAGAGAGGAAACAAAGAGGTTACATCCTCCGTAGAAGGTAAACAAACAACAGCGTCGTTAGGCTAAACTCTACAGTCAGTTGGAGGGAGGGGGGGGGGGGGTGCCGACGTCATCCTTCCGGTCACGTGTTATACTTGAGTGGCGGCGCTGGCTGGTGTCCAACATGATTATCAGATACAAAATTATATCCGGAAAAATTCCAAAAAGCAGAGACCACGGGTGAAGCCAGTTCATTTTTAGTATGCAGGAACAAAATTCTAACAGAAAAACATTCATTCGAGCAGAAGACACAAAGCCAGATCATCTCTTTATAAAAATATCTCTTCTCAGACACAAAGTTTGGAGCGGAACGTTTCACAAGAATGACATCCACGGCGCCAATTAATAATTGTAACAAATAGTATTTGAATAAAAGCATTTAATCTGGTAAAACCCGGGCGTTGACCGGGTCATTCGGCTAGTAGAAAAATAAATAATAAGGTGCTGATATTAAAAATAAAGAAGGCATATCCTGTCCAGGAGTACATGTGCTTTTTTAGATGACAGAGCGCCATCTAGTGGAACAGAAATCAACTAAACATTGATATTTTAAGAATGCTTGACATACATGTTTTGTTTGTTTGTATTATATACCATAGACTGTTTTATTTCAAGCATTATTCGTATGGCAAACATTCACTTGGAGAGATCCCGAATGAAGCCGGGTCATAATTTATAACTGTAACAAATAGTATTTGAATAATAAAAAAAATTATACATACCCCTCGGGGAAAAAGCTGCCGTGTAAAACTCGAGCGTTGCCAGGGTCATTCGGGTAGTATGCTATAAATTGTACTAACTGTAGAGATTATGCATTGAATTGAATACTTCACGCATTACTAGCTCTTAACATATAAAAATGAAAATATTTGAAAAAATGCAAAATATATATGCAATATAATTCCCAATCTACTTGTAAATAGTCAACACATTTTTTATTTTAATATCCATATATTTTAATATCTATAATCAAAGAGTAAATAGCCAATGCTTGTATATAATATTTTGACCAACGACCCGAGGGGTAAGAGGGAGAAGAGGAGAACAAAGGAGTTGGAAAATAAACAAAGAGAAAATGGCTGCGTTTCTTTTTGTCGCGTCTATTATTTCTTATATTAAAATTTAGAGTTTTAAATTTATAATTATTCAAAGACTTACCTTAATACGACAGTATTTAGCCGACACAGGGTATAATAACCGGTACGTTTTTTCTTTTTAAAAAACTTTATTGGATTTAGCCTTTAGCCTACACCCATTGGCCGCAAAAATGCCAAAAAGGAAGTCAGATACCGACACTCATTTTTCTGACAGAAACGATAATATGGAATTTAAATTAATGAAAGAACAAATTAATTTACTTACACAAATTATACAACACACACACACACGCGAGCGAGCGGCCACGCTTTTTCGAGCTCCGCCGTTTTCGCCTCTGGCGTGCGTGTTGATGGCGGATGGTATGTCGAATTTGGTACCAAAAGATGGCCCAGGCTCTGCTGATCAAGTGCCTGAAAGGCCCAGCAACCTGTCGCAAGCGGGCGAGAAATTAGCCCCGAAAAACGGAAATTTGAAGAATTTCAATGAAAATTCTTCAGAATCTGAAAACTATGCAAATTCGCCGGCAGGCGACATGCATGCAAATCCGGCCGCCGCGCGTGGTGACGTCACGGCGCCGAAAACTGCTGCTGCTACCAGCGCAACTCCAGCTAGCCCGGCCTCGCTCAACTGGGCCGACAGCGAGAAGGCGGAGGTCGACGCCAACGAGGGTTTTACCGTTGTGAAGAGCAAGAAACGGCGCCGCACTTCGACAACGCCGGAGCACGCCGCCAAGCAGCCTAGCAGGCCTGCTGAGAAGCCCAGCTCCCAGCAGCTGAAGCGGCCAACAGGGCCGAGAACAGTGCCGCCTTAGGAGATCAAGGCGACACGCGCCAACATCGCCGAGGCCAAGGCGAGGCAGAACTCATCTACCCACGAAAACTACATCTTCGTGGAGCGGTGCCCAGAGATCCCGGACTACACCTACCTAAAGGCAATGTCCAAGCTGGTCGGGGGGCCAAATAACATCACACATTTCGGCAAAATGAACGGCCATTTCCTCGTGGGCTTGGCGACCAAAGATCTTGCGCGCCGTCTGGTTGAGGGCGACCTAGAGATCGAGGGAACGACCCTTAGGGTCTTCCCCTACCGCAAGAGGGCCGAACGGATCGTCGTCGCCAACCTGCCAGGCTTCGTGGAGGACTTCACCGTCGTGAACGCCCTGAGCCCATACGGGAGGGTCACCTCCATCGCCCCCATCCTGGTCAAAATGGGGGAGTTCACATTCACCGACGGCCGCCGGGAGGCCTTCATCCTGCTCAACGACGGCATCAAACTGGACAGGCTGCCCACCCGCCTGGAGATCCAGTCCAAGGGAGACACCCTGCAGGCCTTCCTCTCCTTTGGCATCAAATGCACAAAATGCGGGAAACAGGGCCACCGCAGAGCCAACTGCCCAGCGCTCGCCAGGCAAGGGAACGGCAGCCCCAGGCAAGCAGCGTCTCCCACCGACGCAAGGCCTCCCCCCCCTCCTCCTCCTCCTCCTCCTCCTCCTCAGCAGCCAAGGAAGCCGGCACCGGCGCCCGCAACACCGGCGTCCCCTGTCCAACCGGCAAAGAAATCAACAGAGTCTCCGGCGATCCCCTCGGCGCCCCATCCTGCCGAACCGATGGATCTCGCCCAGCCCGCCCATGCCGCCCTCCCTGCTCCCCTGGCTGCCCAGCGGCTCCTCGAGCCTCGCATCTCTCCGCTCGACCACGAGATGTCGGTGGAGAAGCTGACCTCACCTCCCTCCACGCCTGCCCGGGGAGAATCCGCCCTCAAACAGCTGCTGAAGCACATCGAGGAGACCCCCACTCTTTCCATCGACTGGGACAAGCTGCCCGGCCTTAACTGCAAGGACGCACAGCAGCTCCTCACCTCTGAAACCACCATGAAGAGCCTAGCGCCCACGCTGACAAAGGCACAGGTCGCCACCCTCGAAGGGTTGCACGAAACCTTCAGGGCCTCGTGCCCAGACTCCAACTCCACCATCCGCAAGACCCTCCAGAAGACCAGGAAGGTGCTGCGTGACCTACAGCGCCAATGAACCACCGCGTCGCCACCATCGACGCGCGAGGGCTCGCCACTCGGGGGAGGAGCCTTGCTCTTTGTCATCTCCTCAGGCAACATCACGTTGACATCGCGTTTGTCCAGGAGACAAACGCATTTCATCTGGGCAGCGGCCAAGACCTCTGCCTCGGCTACAGTGCTGTTGTATTGGCCCATCCCGTAGCCATCTCGGGATCCGGACTCGCCTGCGTCTTCGGACCGGGCGTAGCCATGCTACAACAACGCATCCTGTGGCCGGGCCACATCGCCTTGGCAACCATAGATGTCCGCGGCGAGGAGATGACGGCCATCGCCGTTCATCTGGCGCATGAACCCCGGGAGAGAAACCGGCAACTGGAGCTCCTGGCGGCGACAGCGGCACAGGAGGAGGAGGGGGCCTGCTGGATCATCGGCGACTTTAACATCAGGGATCGGGGCCCCTCATCATCATCATCGTCGGATGCCCTCGCCGCTCTTCTGGACCTGGCCGCGCTGGTCGACGTGGCCACCCAGTTCGACGCCGCCCACCTGCCCACCAGAGTCGCCATGCACGGCGATCAAGTCGAATCGAACCGCTTGGACCGGATCCTCGTCCCTGCTGGAGTCCTGGATCGCGTGTCCATCTACGCGATCAGCCACTACCACCTCTCGGACCACCGCCTCGTGCTGCTCCAGGTGGGCCCTCCACCACCGCCGTCTCCTACCCCACCCAGCCTCGCTTGGCCGCGATGCTCCGCTCGGGCCTTGCTCTCGAACATCTGGCTGGCTACATCCGGGAGTTGGAGGAAGACACAGCGCACGATGACGACGACGGGACCTTCTGGGATAGGTGGACCTCCATCAAGGCGGGGCTGCTGGCGGAGGCCAGATCCCTGCACGACCCACGCCACGCTGCCAGCGACAGCTACGTCTACAGGGCGAGACGTTACATCGCGGCGCAGCTCGAGGCCTCCTCCATCCGGGCCGACTACCCATCGCTGCCGGACCTAGCACGCGCCATCCGCCTCCGACGCCCGGTCAGCGTCATCAGGGACGAGCAGGATAACATCATCGAGGGCCCCGAGCTTCGGCGGAGGGCGTTCGCGACCTTCCAGCCCCGCTTCGCCCGTCCCACCAGCGATCCAGCTGCGGGAGCTGCCTTCATCGCCAGCAGCGCGCCCGCCACCACCCGCGAGCTGAGTGAGGAGGACCCGCTCCACCGGCCGGACATCAGCCCCAGCGAGATCGCCAACGCCATCGAGCACCTCCCTCGCGGAAAGGCCCCCGGCTGGGACGGCTTGCCGTGCGAGCTCCTCATCGCCTTCAGCGAGGACTTCTTCGCGGAAGCTCTGGCCCGGGTGTTCGCGGCTTCACGGCTCCGCGGTGCCCTACCTCCGTCGACGCGGCGCAGCTCCATATGCCTCGTGCCCAAGGCCCGCGGAGGTCGCGGCCTTGACGGCTACAGGCCCGTCGCGCTGCCCTCGGCCGACTACAGGGTCCTGGACGCCATCCTTCACCGGCGCCTCAAGCCCCACCTGCTGACCCTTGTGCCGGAATGCCAGACTTACGCCGTCCCCGGGAGGTCCCCGTCATGGAACATCGCCATGGTGACGGACGCCGTCGAGGAGGCCACCGCCCTGGGCTCGCCGCTGGCCGTCATGGGCGTAGACCTGGAGTCCGCCTTTGACTCGCTAGACCGCGGCTTCTTGGAGTCCCTGCTAACGTCCCTCCGCCTCCCGCCAGCCTTCAGGGCCTGGATCAACATCCTCTACGCCGGGGCGGACGCCACCATCCGGGCAGGAGGCTTCTACACCACCGCCTTCCCCCTCCTCAACGGCCTAAGACAGGGTTGCGCCGTGAGTGCCGCACTCTTCAGCATCGCCACGGGACCGCTGCTACGTCGCCTGGAGTTGACCCTCGACGTGGGCAATGTCATCGCTTACGCCGACGACATCGTCCTCCTATTTCTTCGCGACGGAGACTTCGAACGGGTGGCGACCGTCTTCGAAGAATACAAGCAGGCCTCCGGAGTTGGCGTGAACCTCCGGAAGAGAGCTGGCCTCTGGTGCGGCGCCTGGCGCAACCGCGGCGACTCCCCTCTCGGCGCCTCCTGGTCGACCACCTCCATCAGGATCCTCGGGCTCGACATCGCCCCCAGGAGCACCGTCGCCCACCGGGAGCAGCATCTCCTGGCCCTCCTGGAGACTGCGTGCCGCAGATGGACGCCCTTCACCCGCGGCCTCTCCCTCGTCGGACGAGCAAGAGCGGCGAACACGCTGGTGGGGTCTACGATCCAGCACCACCTGCATGGATACCTCCCATCACCCCCGACTATCGCCAAGCTGCAGGCCCGACTGGCGAGGTTCGTCTGGGGGCCAGACCACACGGCGTGGCTTCCCGCCAACGTCATGGCGAGGCCAGTTGCCATCGGAGGCCTCGGCCTTCTCGACCTCGCGACCCAGCTCCAGCTCGCTTGCCTCAAGGGGGTGCAGGTCGCGCTCCGCGGGGGCAGAAATGCCTTCAGCTGGCTGGTCGGCGGCAACAGCGGGGAAGCCTGGATCCACCCTCCACCGGACGGCACCCGTCTCCAGCCCCGCCGTCTCCGGCTGCTGAAGCTCTGGGAGGAGGCCTCCAACATCCTGGGCCTCAACCACCGGGCGGTCCCCACTGCTCAGCTGCTGGACCTCCCCATCATCGGTGGCTGCCGGTTCCTCCGCCCTCCCGACCTCCTGGCCCCCGCCCGCTGGCGCGGAGCCCGAGTCCGGGACCTCACCGTGGAGGACCACCTCACCGCCCGACCTACGCGCTCGGCCCTGGCTGACGCCGCGGCCCTGGGCGCCTTCTGTCGGAGGCTGACCTCCGAGAACGCCGTGAGCTTCGGGGCGGAGTCTGCACCCTCATCTAGCTCTTTAACTGCGGCCGTGGTGCTGCGAGGGACGGCTACGCCGTTCCTCAACGGCCTCACGACCCGCTCGGCCCGACGGGCCCTGGATCGCCCGCGCCTCGCCGCCACGCCCATCTCAAGGTTTACCTCGAGATGGTCGCCCACCATCGTGTACCACCATCCAGGATCGACTGGGCCTCGCTGCGGCGCTGCGCCCACTCGGGCCACGAGGCCGACGCGGCCCTCAAGTTGGCCCTCCACGCCCTGCCCCATCCGGCCCATCCTGCCTCGGTCGGCCCCTCCTGTCCTGCCTGCGGGTCCATCGACCGCTCCCTCAGCCACCGTTACTGGTGCTGTCCTTCCATCAGGCCCCTCATTAGAGAGGCCTTCAACATCATAGGGCGGCCCCCTAACCTGCAGGCTTGGATCTTCGGCGGGTCCGGCCTTGAGGACGACGTCCTTTCCATCTTGGCGTCGGCAAAGTTGCGAATTTATCGCTACTTTGTACAGGTTGGGCTCGGAGAAGCAGTGGAAGACCCGCTCATCGCCTGGTCCAGGACCCTCCAGCGCCGAGGTTTTCTTCCTCCATCTCCCATCACCATCTTGTAAAATATGTTTCATATTTGTATATATTTTCTCTTCTCTTCTCTCTTCTTATTTCCTTTTTCTCTCCCTATGATTGAAAATATGTAATATTGTCTTAGATGACAATAAATATTTTTTAATTGTCAAATTGTCACACACACACACACAACAGACGATCTCAAATAAAAATTATATAAGTAAATTCTCTGGCCTCAATCAAGATATAAATATTTTCTTTCGTAACATTGAGGATGCAACGAACGATGAACGAGACAGAAAAAAATTAGTTATTCTAAATTTAGAAGAAGAAGCTAAAAATATATTTTATCGATTGGGCTTAGAACAAGAGACTTATTTAAATATCAAACAGAAACTGTCCACAATCTATATATCAAAGAAGAAGACAACGTTGGAAGAATTGTTCACTCGCCAATTGGAAAAGCCAGAAAAAATTAACGATTATTACCATTTTAAGGTTGTGGGTGCATTAGAGAACTCACTTCCAAACAAACAGATTGTTGAAGCACTTACGGCAGGTGTAACGTATGATTTGAAGAAAATGATATACACCAGGAACCCACAGACGCCTGAAGAATGGTTGGACTATGTGAACACCATCCAAAAGTGGCCAGTAAAGAGTGCTCGGGGACAACCGACACCACAGCGTGACCTTGACCGTTGGCGACCCGAATCCACTCCCTCGCCTGGCCAAGGACATTACCGGCCACAATATGGGCAAGCAGCATTTCGCCGACCTGGAGGTGGACGTTTTGCCTTTCGCAACTACGCGGATACCACGCTGCCCAAGGAACCCAGGGAACCAGCCACATCGAGCGGACATCAACCTAGATCACAAGGATGTGATCCCTCATCAAGGAAAGAACCAGAATAATGTAAGACTATTCTTTAATTTATCTATTTTCACCTTCAATGTTAAATTTCTTGTGGATAATGGCTCTACCAATAACCTAATATCTTTTGATTATTTGCATAAAATTTTGCCATCAGATATATTTCGAAATATAACTAAATATTCAGTTAATAAGCATTCTAGAATTAATACATTGAGTGGACCAATCCAACCTATATTTTTTTGCTATTTTACCAGTCAGTTTTTTTAAAAGAAAAGTTAGCTTAAAATTTTATATATTTCATCTACCATATGAAATTGCACTAATAGGATTATATACTCTAAAAAAAAAAATAAAAACTAGAATTGACTTCAATAGAAATGTAGTGAGTCAACAAGGCACAAATATTCCTGCTATTCTTTTTTATTTTGAAACAGATTTGGCTTATGTAAATGATGCATACAATGTGATAAATCCAGATAGGAAATATAATATAAACCAACACCTTCATATTGTTAATACACAATCTTAGATAATCACTGTGCACCTTCAGGAAGTAATCCACTCTATGTTAATCATTTACAACAGACACTCTCCTCTCAATCAAGCATTCCAGGGGAAAATAAGTTAACCAGTGATTTAATTGATAAGTATCATAAGATAAACAACTTATTAGACCTTAAGTTAATTAGGTTATTGAAATAATTTGCTGAAATATTTTCTACAGACCCATTTAAAGTTCCTACCCTACATATTCAACCTGTACAGATTAAACCAAATACAGATAGAGTAATCAGGTTGCGACCGTATAGAATTCCATTTACATATAGGAAAGAAATAGATATACAAATCAATGAGATGTTAAAAAATAATATAATAGAACCGGCCATAGGTGAATATGCTTCACCCATTACTCTAGCAAAAAAGAAAAATGGAACATTTAGAATGTGTGTGGATTTTCGAAAATTAAATGAACACATTCCAGTTGATCCCCAACCTATACCATTAATAGAATCAGTGATAGAAAAACTGTCGAAAGCTAAGTATTTTTCCAGCCTTGATTTGAGCAACGCTTATTGGACAGTTCCTATCCATCTGGATTTTCGACCTTATTTAGCCTTCACCACCCACGCAGGAGTGTACATGTTTAAAAGATTACCTTTCGGGCTACGAAGCTCACCACAGATCTTCGAGAGAGCTATTGGACAAATACTTAGAAAATATAACTTCCAATTTCTAGAACACTACTATGATGATTTTATAATTTTTTCTGATAGTTTTGAAGAACACTTAGAACATCTTCGTTTATTCTTCCAACTATGCAGGGCAGAAAATATCCGCCTCAACCTTAACAAATGTCAATTATGTAAGACCTCCATTAGCTTCCTAGGATACGAAATCACACAGGGTACTTATAAACCTCACCTAACTAACACTCAGGTAATAGGAACCATCCAACCTCCGACTAATGTTAAAACTTTACAGTCATTTTTAGGTGTCGTAAATGTATATCATAAATTCATTCCCCATTATGCACAGCTTAGATCGCCTTTAAATATACTTCTAAAAAAGAATATTCCTTTTAAGTGGACTCTTGAATGTCAGAAGGCATTTGAAGATTTGAAAAGCAGCCTAACTGCATCACCAGTTTTACATATCTTTAAAGAAGATTTACCCTGCTTCTTATATTGTGACGCGAGTACATTAGGGATATCCGGAATTCTAAAGCAAAAGGATGGAAATGGAGAAGAACATCCTGTACAATATTTCTCTCGCTCTCTACGCAAGTATGAGCAGAACTACTCCATCTCGGAGCTGGAGTGTTTAGCTATCATTGAGTCTATCGAATACTTCAGGGTGTACCTGCTTGGTAGACATTTCACCATTTATTCTGATCACCAAGCTCTGGTCTATTTGAAAAATATTAAAAATCCGTCAGGTAGGTTATTTCGATGGTCCTTGAGACTCAGCCCATACACTTTTGACATACACTATCTGAAAGGTAAAAAACAACTCGAAGCAGACTTACTATCAAGACAACCATTTTGCGGATTTCTAGAGGCTCAACAATTGGAGGAACACCAGCATCGTGTACCTGAGAAATATCAATCACTCATCAATACTGATAGACTTGCGATTATTACTAAAAAGGGCGTACCCAGAGTAGTCGTACCTGATACACTAAGAAATAAGTTACTCCAGAAAGCACACGAATCAAAAACATAAAAAGATTGATTTTGTACCAGGGGATCTAGTATTGGTGAAAGTTTATAGACATCCGAATACTCCAAAGTTGGAACCTAACTATACAGGCCCATATGAGATCTTGGAAATACTATCACCTCAGGTAGTGCGCATTAATAGACCAAATAGACCTTTGCAGTTACAGACAGAAATTATAAATATAGAAGAACTTCGTAGATATGTAGAAAATATTCCCCATATCACACCTCCTACGGACCTTCCCGACTCTCCTCCTAGACAAAACTATATTCTATTTCCTTATAGGCACTTCACTACAGATACCTTGGGTGATCCGGGTTCCTCCAGACCAAGGAAATGGTTTCAACCGTTTAACCATTTAAACAACAGTATTTTCACGGATGAAAAATTTTATAAGCCTGATTTTCCAATAACATCCAAACCAACTTTTTCATCAATAGTAAAGCCCACTAAATCCAGTACATTGGTCTTAGACCCTAAAATCAATCCATTCGATAATATGGTGGAAAGTAATTTGGGTACTACCAAAGAAAAAATACACAGTAAACTTAATCCAAATGCCGATGTCTTTATACCAACAACCTTGGCGACCAAAGAATTTTCACATTATTTAAATAAAGACTCGTTAATAAATAATGTTATCACTCTGTGTACATTTTTGTATAAAACTGTTTTATTTAGAATTTTAAAAAATCCATTGTTTTTAATTACCACAATAATATTTTGGATTCTTTATACTCATTTAGCATCTTGTATATACCTTCTTCCTTTATTGTTTTATATCTTGCCTCTACCCATACAAACAAACCTACATATCTCTTATAAAATGTTCTTGATAAAATGGATCGTTAGAATAGTGGAATACAGTCTACTCTCGTTATAACGCCACTCGATATAACGCCACCCTCGCCTTACGCCGCTTTTTCGTTTTGTCCCAATCGACATCAATGTATTTTTCTCGATATAACGCCACTCCCTCGCTGTTCGCCTTCCGCCGCTGATTTTTAGTATCCCAAGTAGCAAAACCCACTCGTTATAGCGCCGCTCACAACGTCCCTCATCCCCCAGTTCCCTTTTCCTGTCTTTTTTTTCTGCCAGCGGCACCGGACTTTGCCTGCTGTTGACACAACAGATTGTGTGAACAGCCAGCATACCCTTTTCCTGCTTGTGCCTGGGAGATACACAGTCGCTTCATCCTTTGCTAACGTCAACACATCAACCTTATTGTCGTATCATGAGTTCCCAAAAGTGTAAACTGGAGTCGATCACCATTGAAAAGAAGGAGATATTCCAGTTGGCAAGAATGTCGAAGAATGAGATTGGAGAGTGTTTCTCACTTCCACGAACAACTGTCCGTGATATTCTCACTCAGGCTGAGAAGTGGGAAAATTATACTGTTGGTTCTTCAAAGAGACAAAGAGTCGGGAAATTTAGTGACTTGGAAGACGCTCTCTTCAACTGGTTTACCCAAAAGCGTGCCATAATATTATTATTACTGATGACCTCCTAAGAGAAAAGGCAAAAAAACTTGGCGAGCAGTTGGACGTACCAGAAAATTTCACGTACAGCAGTGGGTGGCTGCAGCGATTTAAAGGGAGATTCCATATTTCGCAACGACGGCTCTGTGGGAAAGCGCATCGATTTCTCCAGCTATCATTGATGAACACCTTACAAATTTGAACAGTATGTTGGCCAACTCCGGATATGACCCAACCAACATATACAATGCAGACGAAACAGGATTATTTTTTTCAGCTCATTCCTGACCGAACACTTGCTCACAAAGATTAAAATTGCCGTGGTGTCGAAAGGATGAAGCAACGAATCACTGTTCTACTGTGCTGCAACTCTACTGGAATATGGTTGAAAGGGATCCCTACAGAAGCCAAGGTTTTATGGTCTGGGCTGGAATCTTCTTGGGCGGTCGCACAGCACTCCAAATTTTTCGGCAAGGAACCCTGACTGGACAGAGGTATCGGGACGAGATCTTGGCAGCATATGTGATGCCTCAAGCATTGGAAATGGGAGAAAACTTTCTTCTAATGTATGATAATGCCCGTCCACATAGGGCTGGTGTGGTCAACACTTTTCTCCAAAACCATGCAATTGCTCGGATGAATTGGCCAGCTTCGATCCCCAGACCTAAATCACATTGAGCATGTATGGGACAACCTAAGACGGCGGATCTCATCCCTCCAACCCCCTCCTAGAACCACTCATGAGCTAGAAACAGCCTTAACACAAGAGTGGGCGTTGATTCCACAGGAGCTGATGAACTCCCTAATTCTCAGTATGGGTCACCAATGTAGAGCCTGCCTATCAGTTGAAGGCGATCACACCCCATATTAACAACAATATCCAAGATATTTATGCACTGACTGCAAGAAGATCATTGCTTGACCGGATAATTTGCATAAAATACGTGTTAGAATTCTTTGATTTCGGGTATTCTAATCAATAATGGAATAATAAATTTGTGTATAAAATTTCATTGATATATGTTCAATAAAATTTGAGATGAATGAAAAAATATGTTGTTCCTTTAATTTTGCGGACCAGTGTATATCAGCGATATGAGGATTATGGTGATCACTGGAATAAGACCTAACTGTGTTTAGGAACAGAAATTTCGAGTCCCATAGCTCAGTCTCAAATCGAGAATAGACAGTAAATTTTACTTGTATTCCTCTATAAGGCATATTCATAGTGAAGTATGAAAGACAACTGATATTTGATAATGCAAAATGAGAGAGCAAACGTCTGAATTTGATCTTTTTTTTTCACATTTCATCATTTTATATATTTTAAAATATACATATTATAAGCTTCAAAGCATTTTATATAAATAACAAATGTTTGAATAATATTTCTTTTATTATTTTTGAGGTTATTGAAGTAAAAAATTTAGTCATAATCTTATTGTTCTAAATTCTATTTCATATTGAGTTCAAAATGATGGAGAATATTTTAAATATATCTCGAACAGATAATATATAATTTAAAAAGATACATATTATTTTTTATTTCATATAAATATTAATATATTGAATTTTTAGGACGCTATAAAAATTTCGTTTCCAACGGTCCAACAATGGGCCAGTCGGTTGGGAATTGAGGTGGAGGCGGGTCTGCTTTGAGACTCTGTCCGAATATACTTGTTTCCTCAGATATTGAGGCTTTGTCTTCCTCTCCCCCGACTCTTTGATCTTTGAGACGGAGTCCATAGCATCGGCAGACCAGTTCCTGGCAGGGCCTGGACCATCAGCTCGGCCGAGAGCGAGTTGGATGCTCTGGTTGTGCCAGAAGAGTGGAATAGGGCTTCTACGGAGGCGAAGCGCCACTATAAACAAAGGCTAACGCGCTGAGCAGGTACCTCCTGGGTGGCGTGGAAACCCTTTGCGAAAATATTCATGACCTGGTCTGGTGATGCATGGACTTTGAATGAGATAAAAATATTACATTAAATGCTATAAACCATCCTTGCTGAAAAAAATCAATAAACACCAAGTAATCACATAAATAGAGTTACAGAAATAAAATAAAATATCAGCTTAGCTCAAAATATTTCCAGTATTCTTCAACAAAATCAAACTACATGATAGAATCCATCTATTACAATAGTTGAACGGTCTGGGGATTAAACTGGCGAAACCGATGGGAGAATTCACCAATGATGTACCATGCCCTTCCTTGATTATATGACGTTGAAAGGTTTCATTAAATTCAGTGCCATTTTCGAACTCTGGGTGACCCTCAATCATATACTAGATTTTTAGCAAAAAATAAACGTCGCATTTTGCATCAAAATAGACGCCAGAACTATGCCTTTATTGATTGAATGCCTCATCAACCTCGCAAACTCTCTCTCTTGGTTAAGTGACAAATTTACATATATATCTCCCCCATAGAATTAACTAACCACTTTGAGAGCGCTGAATAACTCTTTGGATAAATCTACGCATCCCTTGCGGATAACTAGAAATCAAAGCTCTCCCTAGACTGCCGAGAGCCATAAACCAAACCATGGTCTCCTGGTGACATTCTGAATTTTACAAAGATGTTATTGTGGCATTGACCTCCACCAGAGTCTGATAGATTGAATAAAATGGCTAATAGATATATAGCAAAGTTATTGTATCTATGTTGACGGGAAAGAGAGGAGGGGCCTTTATATATTTTAGGTCAGCTTCGACTAGAAATGTTTCCATCCATAAACTCATACTATTTCTAGTATATTTACCGCAATGATAAAAATGATGGGAGGGCCTGGTTCATCATTTGTGAATCTACTTGGCGGTTTTGTCAGTTTAATCTACCATCCCGCTTAATTTTTGTATTTTCCTGTTTTTATTTTATAGTAATACTGGAGATACACTATTGGAAAGGGGATTTTAAACAACTATGAACATAAGCTTATGTACAGTAGAAATACAAATATTTATAAATTCCTAAACATGCTTCGAGCGCTGCTCTTCCGCAAACAACAAGTAAAGTTCATTTAGACTTAATATGAACATTATGAATTAACTCGCCATCTGTTTTACGCAATTTATGATTCATTTGAAAACGAAATCAGATGGAAAATATGGAATTAAATATTCAGAAGTCTATGATAAGGTCATATTAACGATCGGATAAAATAATTCTAAAAACTGGTGAAAAACGAGAACAAAACATTTAACTTGGAATTCAAGATTCTGAGCTATCCAATGAAAGCACCTTATTACATAAAAAGCATTTGCGCGCCATCTGTTATGAAAATTGGAAACTATTATAGAAGCGTATGATTCTTTTGAAAGTTAAACAATTTTAACTGCCCTTACTGCGATGGAAATTTTATATATTTATAATTGTATGTAAAATTCTACAGACCTCAAAGCTTATGTCCATAGTTAATCGAAATACCCATTCCAAGAGTCTAGTATCAGTATCACTATTGTTGTTTCTTGAGCACTCCAAGAGAGCAACATCTGACGACGTCAATCTATCTGCGGATTTGTTACACCGTGTCTATGGCATAAGTGAGGGAGAGAAAACACAAGTTGTGATCACAGACTTTTTCAAGAAAATGTAATTATTTTTTTATGAGAATAAATTATAAATTAATGCTTTCAATTTATCATATTAATCAATTAATGCCTGTTCTGCATTCTATATATTGACTTTTAAATATAAATTGTTATTATTAATTGTTATAAATAATTTATTGAAACTTTAAATTTCACATTTTAAACGTGTTCGATACAACGCCGCCCTCACCTTACGTCGCTTTTTTGCAAAATCCGGATGGTGGCGTTATAACGAGAGCAGACTGTATATGCAATACACACATTGATTTATTATACTGGGTGGCCCATAAGTCGAGAACCCTTTTATTTTTTAATTAAAATTAAAAGGCAAACTAGAATAAAAACTATAATTATTTTATTTCAGGTAATAGATTAAGGTTTTTTTTAAATATATTCAAATTTAATAGTTTTTCAAAATGTACTCCATTTGCTTCCAAACACAATCAAAGTCTTTTAGGGACACTTTGACAAACACGAGCTCATAAATACGCATCAAGAAGATTAATAGTGCAATTTTCATTTGCTCTAAAGTCTTGGGTTTTCGTTTATAAACTTTATCTTTTAAATAACCCCACAAATAATCTGCAGGAGTAAGATCAGGTGACCGCGCAGGCCAATCAATAGGTCCATCGCGCCCCATCAATTTGTGAGGTAACTTTCATTGAAAAATGTTCTTAAAATGTTTGAGTATGGGCGGGTGCACCATCCTATAGAAGTAAAGGTTTTTCCAACCAATTTGTCTGCATAACAGGCAAACTTAGGTTACTACATTTGGAGAATCCTAAGATCGCATGGACCAAGCTGGTCACGCGCGTTACAACGGTGTACAATAACACGCCCCATTTAGTTACTAGATTCCCACCTATCTACCCGATGTTCGGTCATTACCTCCTGAACTCACAGAACACCTTACACCCTACCCTGAACTCGACGCAGCTCGTCGAATCGCCCACGAGCGCACACAAACCAAACACTTACGTGACAAACGCACATTTGACAAACAACATAAAGCACCACACTTCGAACCCGGAGATCTCGTCCTAGTCAAAATTTATCAGCATCCCAACACAGGTAAATTGTCCCCATATTTCACAGGTCCGTACGAGATCTTAGAGATTGTTTCCCCTAATGTAGTGAGAATCAATAGACCCAACCTACCCTTGAATCTAAAAACCGACACTGTCCATGTCAATAAATTACAATATTACAACCAAAACATACGTTACATCGCACCACCTACAGTAGCCAACACCCGTTCTGCACCTGGCTCAGCGACTCTGAATCCTTTCAGACACCTGACGCCCGATTTATTCAAACATAGCGAGAGACATCTCGAGGCTAATACCAGCCAGCCCTTCCGACATCTCACACCAGATCTCTTCACAGCCACGCGCTTTGCGCCTGGTCTAGAGACCATTACCACTTCGATGGCTTCCAACCACCAATGTAATGTTGCATCACCACGCAATGTTCCCCAACATGTACCACCCATCTAGACCCTTGTGATTCAGAACCAAAAACCATCTCGCACAGCCATAACTAATCCCAAACCATCTCCTACACTATCGAAAATTTTACATAACGTAAAAACCTTCAAACTTTTTCATCTGATAATTAAAATCAGTCTCTTAACTTTACCTACCTCGACCTTACCCTTAGTAACCGTCCTGTACCTTAGTACCTACACGTTACCATCCTCCCGTCTATACCAGCTTCAAGAAGCTATCTTCTTGATAACCATCTCACTGTCAACGCTGACCCACTAAACAATAAAATACATTCTACAAAAATGTGGACCGTTATCACCCACATTGGTCGCCCTCATCCTTGAGATTCTAGGAGAGAGTTTCAAAGACCTTTTCCGGACACGAACCGATATACATACACCGTCCCATACACCCATCTACCACCACATCAACACATCACACCGCCACCTTCTTCAGAAGACTGGGGAGAAGATTGATATACCAAAAATGGATTTAACGTCATCTTAAATGACCAGCGTCTCCCAAAGACACCTGATCGCCAGCTTGAAACGATGTTATGATGCCGCCACACCAAAAATATATCTCCTCCCCCTCGCGCGACGTAATGTAAACATCCCACCCTGGACGTGTCTCTTTCTCCCTCGTGTACCATATGGACGCGCATTTTACATTTCCATTTGAGTAAAAGGTCATCATTTTAACTTTTACACTTTTTTAATCTCATTTATCTTTATTAACCCAATTATTTTATTGTATTATAATCCCATTATTTCCCCACATTTTTAAATATTACTCATGTTACCCATCCACTATATTTTATATATAAACAACTAATATGATATAACCTTTATGTAATCATTTCTTTTTTCCATTATCCAAATATATCAACAGTGCGTACACACACCAGTGTCCAGAAAAAACCTGTTTCTGCAGCTTGTTCTTCAATGTCCTTTATGTCATGTCGAATGTTTCCTCTACTAGTTCCTTGAATAACTCAGCGATATTTTGAACTCACGCGTAAGGAAATATGTCGTTTTTAATTTTTTTTCAACTCCCAAAGAGTGTAAATTTCAATTGTGCACGTCCCTTAGACTCCCAAAGAGTATAAACTTTATTTTTATTCAAAGATATTTTTCTTGCACATATAAACCCTTAGCCTGTGCATGGTTTTCCACATGCTTCAAGCCTTTAGGATATTATTATATAGAGGACTAAAGTTAACCGTATGTCACCATGCCAATTCCAAAGATTGGACTGTCCCCATCGAGTCGCAACCCGCAAAAAGGGGTTCGCTCCCTCCTGTCCTCGACAGACGTCCTCGTACTTCATGAGCACTAATCCAGCTGCCTAAATAAAACGGTCACGGTCTCACATTGCGCCACCACCACACCTGTATATAACCGTACCAGTCTTTATTATTATTATTATTTGCTACCAACCTTTTCTACCTCAATCGACCACCTATTGCTCCTTATCTCAGTTCCCCACATTCCCTATAATCACAGCATAACGACCCCATTAATCAGTCTGATTACTGAGATCGACTCCACAGAGTTTAGAACCCCTTCTAACCTCTCCATTCGTTGGGGGGACATCTCTGATAATTCAAAACCCCAGTCATTCTGCCATGTCCCTACATATGTTCCACCAACTTGTACCCTGTACCAAACTTATAACTACTGTATAACATGATGTACTATTAAGAGCCAAATAAAATACGGACTGTATGTCAGACAGACAGAGAAAAACAAGGAGAAAATACGATTATAGATATTAATAAACAATTGCAGTTAGGCCTAGAGTTAAGAGGAAAGATTCCCATCTCACATCATTAGCGCTAGGTCAACGACACTTTTATTCCAAAGAACTCCAAGACAAAAGACCCCGGAGTTGAATTCGCTAAAAACAACTTTATTTGGGTCAATGCTCCATCCTCACATTTTCTGCTATAACTATCAAAGATGGCTTCCCAGTCGTTTGGACCAACCAAGGCGATTCTTCATATTCCATGACGATATGAATGACCAATCAAAATCTCTGTATAGATCACGTGACACAACCCGACTGGGGAAGCCTCAATAGCGTCTCCGAGTCTCATTGGTACTAGACGTGTCTCCTGATCCAGCGTAAATTGCGGTGCGTAAGCTCACTCTTCTCCTATGTTCTCTGTCTGTCAGCATCAGTTCCTTTGACCAACCTATCCTGTGTCCTCACTCCTGCCATCACGACTGCAAATTCACCCCAATCCCAAACTTCCAGTGACAGCAGCTTAGCTGTCACAACTACCACAGGGTAAACAGAGAGTCAACAAGATTCGGCATACATACATACATACATATACTGACTTATATATATATATATATATATATATATATATATAGGGATACTACAATATGATGCATTAGAACGCCATCTGTTATGAAAATTAGAAACTATTATAGACGCGTACGATTCTTTTACAAATTGCTCTCGCGCGCGATGCATATTATATATATATATATATATATATATATATATATATATATATAGTGTAGAAACTATATAACAAAATTATAACAGTGATTCTAATTTTAAAACTTAAGGAGCAAACTGATAATAATGATAACTTATATCAATTAGATTTGATTAGATTAGCAAGCTAAATCTAAATTAATTATAATAATAAATAGTTATTTAATTTTATAGTCCAGTTTTGTATTAAGATTATCTTCACTATTATGATCATTTAAATTCAAATTATAAAATTTGTAAAATGTTATTAATTTGTAGATAGAGAGAGAAAAAAAAATTCTTTACTTCTAATACATCCTCAAGTTAATTATATATTTATAATTAATAACAATAAAAATTAACAACGTAACGTCTATTACATCGGCTTTTACACGTCATTTAGACATACTCTAATCCTATATATAGAATAATCGAAGAGAGAATATATATAATAGTTAGAAAAAAGAGAGAAAGACAGAACCATGCACTTTTAATCAAACTAATAATAAGGAAAAAAAAATTTTTGTAAAGAAGGTAGATAAGATTGTTAGTATATATATATATATTTTTATGATTTTATATTTTATCCTTTTTTTTTTAAAGATTTTTAAAGGTTTTTTTATTTTATAATATGATTATAAATAGTTGTATTTAGTAATATATCTATAGTATGAATTAACATTTGTTATAAGTTTGGATATTATGTTTTGAAACCCTAATGGTAGACCAGACATACACAAAAAACTTTAAATTGAAATAAATTGGAAAAAGAGATCTGCTGGACCGGGGATCTTCAGATAAAAGTCCAACGACATTTCACCCCTTCTTTATTATGTCATAGATCTCTTTTAAACCGGATTTTATGTGTTAATATTAAGTTGTTTCAGTGAAATATTTAAATGAACATATATAACAGATACAAGTGTTAACAAATTCAAACTGTAAACCTACCTCGACCGCGGCGTCCTCCATTGTGAATATCTATTTCTGGCTGACACATGTTGCGGGAGGGGAATGTCCCCCCACATTTCAAATTTAGACCATTTATTCAGAATTTTTTTGAACAACAAGAAAATTAAAGAAGAAAGGAAAAATAGTTAAGGGAAGAAAGCTGAATTTCATAATCTTTACAGCTAGTTATATCAAAATAACTGATTCAACACTTATTCATCTTTTAATATTCCTTTAAAAAGGCAAATTATAAGAGTTTAATAAAGCTATTAATTGTGCAAATTCATCTTTATTTAACTTCCATTTTCCTCCCCAGAAATTGGAGATTAAATAAAATGAACTTTATACTATAACACTTTAAAAATCTTGTGAGAATATCTTTTAATCAGTTATTTAATCAAAGTTTAATTAACTGTTAAAGATTATAAATTTGTATTAGTTAATATTAAGAGAAATTATAGAAAGTTGAATTTATAAATGGATATTTCCATTTATTTTTTTATAAATATTTTATAATTGATATACTGTTGAAATATTTTACTTGTTTGATACTAAATTTGTTTTTAATAAATTCCATGTTTAAATTTTTAACATCTTCTATGAAATTATCTAATATATTATTTATTCTATAAAATCTTAGAAACTGACCATAATATATACCTTTACAGCAATTTAATGATATATTAGAATTCATATTACAGTATTTTATAATATTGAAATTATAATTACTCTTTTTATTATAAACTCTAACAGCACTATTTGTAAGGTCTATATTCAAGTCTAAAAAGTTAACTTTTTTGTTTCTATAAATTTTTTCATTGTTCTTAAGTTTCAAGTATTTAGGATATATTTCAGGTATTAATTTTTTAAACTGTGGATTATTAAATATTATTATGTCATCTACATATCGGAATATTTGCCAATTAATATTATTTTGTAGAAAGTATTCTCTTTCGTACCAGAACAATATTAGATTTGCTAATAACGGACTGGAAGAGGTTCCCATGGGAACGCCTTCTGATTGAATATATATTTTATTTTTAAATTCTATATAGTTAAAATTTAAAAATGTTTCCAGTAGAGTTTTTGCTGTTTTAAGATCTAATTTAAATGTTTTATATCTGTTATGAATAATTTTAATGTAGAAAGTTTTGTCATTAATGAATTCATTAAATAAATTGGTTATTTTATTATTTAGATCTCTTAAATTTATTTTAGAATATAGGTCCTCAAAGTCAAATGTGTGTACTGTTTCAATGTTTGTCCAATTGTTCATTAAATAATTAATGATTTTTTTATTTGAGTCGATAAATTTATAATTATATTTATTAGTTAATTTATTTATAATAAATTGTAGTGTTGAAGCTAATTGTATATCAATATTTTTTATGACTGAATTTATACCAGATGTGATTGTTCTGAAAGAAATAGGTTTTTTGTGTAGTTTAGGAATTATATAGAACTTTGGTATGTTTGGATTTTTGTGGTTATTATAAATTTTTAGTGAATTTTCAACATTTTTGATGTCTTTTTTGATTTTTGTGCCTGTAGTTCTAGCAAAAGTGTATTTATGATTATTATCAATTTCCTTTTTTAGTATATCGTGGTATAGATTTTTACAAATTAAAGATAAATTATTGGAACATTTATCTATAGGAGTGATAATATAGTCCTTCTGTAAATTAATTATATTTTCTTTAATAGAAGGAATGTCTGAATTGGGTTTTGTGTATTTAAGTGTATTATTATAATAATTTATAATTTCCTTTTTAATATTATGTTTCCATTCCAGAAAAGTAAATTCTGGAATATTGTATTTTATACTAGTTTTATTTATGAAAATATCTATATCTTTTAATATAGATTTAATTGTATTATTATAAATGTGTTTAATTTGAGGTATATATTTATACCCTTTATTTAAAATTTCTTGATATTCTGGATTTAAAAAAGAAAAATTGCTAGTTAATATATGACCTGAGAACTTATATTTATCAATATAGTTGTTGCAATTACATTTAATTTTTTTAAAATTTGCCAAATTATTAATAAATTGGTTATAATTGCAAACTAAATTACCTATATTTTTATTGTATCTCCAGATTGTTTTGAAATTTAAATTTTTTATAGGGAAAAGATTGTTGATGATTTGGTTATTAAAAATATCATTAAATTTAATATGATTAAATAAATTGTTATTAAATTTAATGATAATATTAATGTTATTAGTAGCTTGTTTAATTTTTCTGTATTTAAAGATGTCGTGTGTGATATCTATTAATCTGTTAGTCAGATTATGAATTTTAATATATTCTATGAGTTTGATAAATTTATTATTATTTAGTTTAAATAATGTTTTAATAAATTTATCGACGAAGTTGTTAGTGTACATTTGTTTTGGGTCCAGTAATTCTTCAAATTCAATGTAACCTAATTTATTTGTAGTTTTACCTCTAGTTTTATTAGGTTTAGTTTTAAATTCATTTTTTTTGTATTTGCAACTGATTTCATAGGTTGAAATTTCTTCTGTTTGTGGTTTGTATGTGTAGTTTAATTCGTCGTTAAGTCCATAAGGGAATAATGTGTTGTGTTTATAAATGTAGTTGTTTTCTAATAATAGTCGTTGTTTTTTGTTTTGACATATGTCTAGTATTTCTATCTTAAAGTTGTTAAAAGTATGTAATTGATTGTGTTCTTTCATATATATATTACCAATTGATTTTTTAGCGTGGTTTCTATGTAGGTTTATTCGTATATTTAATGGATCACAAGTTTGTCCTATATATGATAGTTGACAAATTTGGCATGTTAATTTATAAATAGTATTCACTAATTTACAACTAGTTGTTTGAAAAGTGTCATGGTTCTTAAGAGAGGGACAAGTTTGAAAATTTTTTCTTAGGCAATTCTTAGCGAGTTTAAATTAACATAAAAGAGGTGCTAACCCTAATATGTTTGTAGTTTTTTTTTAGTTTTTTTAGTTTGTTATTCTTATGAATTTTTAAGTATATTTTTCTTAATTGTTTTTGTGGTGATAAAATTTGTAATAAATTGAATAATTAATCTATAAATATATAGATATTACTGTTTGTTATCTGTTATATTTTTAAGAATAACTAATAAAAAAAACATCTTTAAACTAACTAAACAATGAAAAAAACAAAAGTTCTGAAGTTATTTTTTCTAGAATTACTTTTATAATTTACTTTTTAATAATCAAACAATGAAAGATAATTAAAATTTGTATGAAGATTTATTTATATTAGAATATCTAATATAATTTAATTTGTATATTATGTTATATATAAAAAATATATCATAGAGCAAGCTCATATGAATTAATATATTATATTATATTATATTATATATGAATTAATATATTAATAAATCTAATTGATATAAGTTATCATTATTATCAGTTTGCTCCTTAAGTTTTAAAATTAGAATCACTGTTATAATTTTGTTATATAGTTTCTACACTATATTAATTCATATGAGCTTGCTCTATGATATATTTTTTATATATAACATAATATACAAATTAAATTATATTAGATATTCTAATATAAATAAATCTTCATACAAATTTTAATTATCTTTCATTGTTTGATTATTAAAAAGTAAATTATAAAAGTAATTCTAGAAAAAATAACTTCAGAACTTTTGTTTTTTTCATTGTTTAGTTAGTTTAAAGATGTTTTTTTTATTAGTTATTCTTAAAAATATAACAGATAACAAACAGTAATATCTATATATTTATAGATTAATTATTCAATTTATTACAAATTTTATCACCACAAAAACAATTAAGAAAAATATACTTAAAAATTCATAAGAATAACAAACTAAAAAAACTAAAAAAAACTACAAACATATTAGTGTTAGCACCTCTTTTATGTTAATTTAAACTCGCTAAGAATTGCCTAAGAAAAAATTGTCAAACTTGTCCCTCTCTTAAGAACCATGACACTTTTCAAACAACTAGTTGTAAATTAGTGAATACTATTTATAAATTAACATGCCAAATTTGTCAACTATCATATATAGGACAAACTTGTAATCCATTAAATATACGAATAAACCTACATAGAAACCACGCTAAAAAATCAATTGGTAATATATATATGAAAGAACACAATCAATTACATACTTTTAACAACTTTAAGATAGAAATACTAGACATATGTCAAAACAAAAAACAACGACTATTATTAGAAAACAACTACATTTATAAACACAACACATTATTCCCTTATGGACTTAACGACGAATTAAACTACACATACAAACCACAAACAGAAGAAATTTCAACCTATGAAATCAGTTGCAAATACAAAAAAAAATGAATTTAAAACTAAACCTAATAAAACTAGAGGTAAAACTACAAATAAATTAGGTTACATTGAATTTGAAGAATTACTGGACCCAAAACAAATGTACACTAACAACTTCGTCGATAAATTTATTAAAACATTATTTAAACTAAATAATAATAAATTTATCAAACTCATAGAATATATTAAAATTCATAATCTGACTAACAGATTAATAGATATCACACACGACATCTTTAAATACAGAAAAATTAAACAAGCTACTAATAACATTAATATTATCATTAAATTTAATAACAATTTATTTAATCATATTAAATTTAATGATATTTTTAATAACCAAATCATCAACAATCTTTTCCCTATAAAAAATTTAAATTTCAAAACAATCTGGAGATACAATAAAAATATAGGTAATTTAGTTTGCAATTATAACCAATTTATTAATAATTTGGCAAATTTTAAAAAAATTAAATGTAATTGCAACAACTATATTGATAAATATAAGTTCTCAGGTCATATATTAACTAGCAATTTTTCTTTTTTAAATCCAGAATATCAAGAAATTTTAAATAAAGGGTATAAATATATACCTCAAATTAAACACATTTATAATAATACAATTAAATCTATATTAAAAGATATAGATATTTTCATAAATAAAACTAGTATAAAATACAATATTCCAGAATTTACTTTTCTGGAATGGAAACATAATATTAAAAAGGAAATTATAAATTATTATAATAATACACTTAAATACACAAAACCCAATTCAGACATTCCTTCTATTAAAGAAAATATAATTAATTTACAGAAGGACTATATTATCACTCCTATAGATAAATGTTCCAATAATTTATCTTTAATTTGTAAAAATCTATACCACGATATACTAAAAAAGAAAATTGATAATAATCATAAATACACTTTTGCTAGAACTACAGGCACAAAAATCAAAAAAGACATCAAAAATGTTGAAAATTCACTAAAAATTTATAATAACCACAAAAATCCAAACATACCAAAGTTCTATATAATTCCTAAACTACACAAAAAACCTATTTCTTTCAGAACAATCACATCTGGTATAAATTCAGTCATAAAAAATATTGATATACAATTAGCTTCAACACTACAATTTATTATAAATAAATTAACTAATAAATATAATTATAAATTTATCGACTCAAATAAAAAAATCATTAATTATTTAATGAACAATTGGACAAACATTGAAACAGTACACACATTTGACTTTGAGGACCTATATTCTAAAATAAATTTAAGAGATCTAAATAATAAAATAACCAATTTATTTAATGAATTCATTAATGACAAAACTTTCTACATTAAAATTATTCATAACAGATATAAAACATTTAAATTAGATCTTAAAACAGCAAAAACTCTACTGGAAACATTTTTAAATTTTAACTATATAGAATTTAAAAATAAAATATATATTCAATCAGAAGGCGTTCCCATGGGAACCTCTTCCAGTCCGTTATTAGCAAATCTAATATTGTTCTGGTACGAAAGAGAATACTTTCTACAAAATAATATTAATTGGCAAATATTCCGATATGTAGATGACATAATAATATTTAATAATCCACAGTTTAAAAAATTAATACCTGAAATATATCCTAAATACTTGAAACTTAAGAACAATGAAAAAATTTATAGAAACAAAAAAGTTAACTTTTTAGACTTGAATATAGACCTTACAAATAGTGCTGTTAGAGTTTATAATAAAAAGAGTAATTATAATTTCAATATTATAAAATACTGTAATATGAATTCTAATATATCATTAAATTGCTGTAAAGGTATATATTATGGTCAGTTTCTAAGATTTTATAGAATAAATAATATATTAGATAATTTCATAGAAGATGTTAAAAATTTAAACATGGAATTTATTAAAAACAAATTTAGTATCAAACAAGTAAAATATTTCAACAGTATATCAATTATAAAATATTTAAAAAAAAATAAATGGAAATATCCATTTATAAATTCAACTTTCTATAATTTCTCTTAATATTAACTAATACAAATTTATAATCTTTAACAGTTAATTAAACTTTGATTAAATAACTGATTAAAAGATATTCTCACAAGATTTTTAAAGTGTTATAGTATAAAGTTCATTTTATTTAATCTCCAATTTCTGGGGAGGAAAATGGAAGTTAAATAAAGATGAATTTGCACAATTAATAGCTTTATTAAACTCTTATAATTTGCCTTTTTAAAGGAATATTAAAAGATGAATAAGTGTTGAATCAGTTATTTTGATATAACTAGCTGTAAAGATTATGAAATTCAGCTTTCTTCCCTTAACTATTTTTCCTTTCTTCTTTAATTTTCTTGTTGTTCAAAAAAATTCTGAATAAATGGTCTAAATTTGAAATGTGGGGGGACATTCCCCTCCCGCAACATGTGTCAGCCAGAAATAGATATTCACAATGGAGGACGCCGCGGTCGAGGTAGGTTTACAGTTTGAATTTGTTAACACTTGTATCTGTTATATATGTTCATTTAAATATTTCACTGAAACAACTTAATATTAACACATAAAATCCGGTTTAAAAGAGATCTATGACATAATAAAGAAGGGGTGAAATGTCGTTGGACTTTTATCTGAAGATCCCCGGTCCAGCAGATCTCTTTTTCCAATTTATTTCAATTTAAAGTTTTTTGTGTATGTCTGGTCTACCATTAGGGTTTCAAAACATAATATCCAAACTTATAACAAATGTTAATTCATACTATAGATATATTACTAAATACAACTATTTATAATCATATTATAAAATAAAAAAACCTTTAAAAATCTTTAAAAAAAAAAAGGATAAAATATAAAATCATAAAAATATATATATATATATACTAACAATCTTATCTACCTTCTTTACAAAAATTTTTTTTTTTCCTTATTATTAGTTTGATTAAAAGTGCATGGTTCTGTCTTTCTCTCTTTTTTCTAACTATTATATATATTCTCTCTTCGATTATTCTATATATAGGATTAGAGTATGTCTAAATGACGTGTAAAAGCCGATGTAATAGACGTTACGTTGTTAATTTTTATTGTTATTAATTATAAATATATAATTAACTTGAGGATGTATTAGAAGTAAAGAATTTTTTTTTTCTCTCTCTATCTACAAATTAATAACATTTTACAAATTTTATAATTTGAATTTAAATGATCATAATAGTGAAGATAATCTTAATACAAAACTGGACTATAAAATTAAATAACTATTTATTATTATAATTAATTTAGATTTAGCTTGCTAATCTAATCAAATCTAATTGATATAAGTTATCATTATTATCAGTTTGCTCCTTAAGTTTTAAAATTAGAATCACTGTTATAATTTTGTTATATAGTTTCTACACTATATTAATTCATATGAGCTTGCTCTATGATATATTTTTTATATATAACATAATATACAAATTAAATTATATTAGATATTCTAATATAAATAAATCTTCATACAAATTTTAATTATCTTTCATTGTTTGATTATTAAAAAGTAAATTATAAAAGTAATTCTAGAAAAAATAACTTCAGAACTTTTGTTTTTTTCATTGTTTAGTTAGTTTAAAGATGTTTTTTTTATTAGTTATTCTTAAAAATATAACAGATAACAAACAGTAATATCTATATATTTATAGATTAATTATTCAATTTATTACAAATTTTATCACCACAAAAACAATTAAGAAAAATATACTTAAAAATTCATAAGAATAACAAACTAAAAAAAACTAAAAAAAACTACAAACATATTAGTGTTAGCACCTCTTTTATGTTAATTTAAACTCGCTAAGAATTGCCTAAGAAAAAATTGTCAAACTTGTCCCTCTCTTAAGAACCATGACACTTTTCAAACAACTAGTTGTAAATTAGTGAATACTATTTATAAATTAACATGCCAAATTTGTCAACTATCATATATAGGACAAACTTGTAATCCATTAAATATACGAATAAACCTACATAGAAACCACGCTAAAAAATCAATTGGTAATATATATATGAAAGAACACAATCAATTACATACTTTTAACAACTTTAAGATAGAAATACTAGACATATGTCAAAACAAAAAACAACGACTATTATTAGAAAACAACTACATTTATAAACACAACACATTATTCCCTTATGGACTTAACGACGAATTAAACTACACATACAAACCACAAACAGAAGAAATTTCAACCTATGAAATCAGTTGCAAATACAAAAAAAATGAATTTAAAACTAAACCTAATAAAACTAGAGGTAAAACTACAAATAAATTAGGTTACATTGAATTTGAAGAATTACTGGACCCAAAACAAATGTACACTAACAACTTCGTCGATAAATTTATTAAAACATTATTTAAACTAAATAATAATAAATTTATCAAACTCATAGAATATATTAAAATTCATAATCTGACTAACAGATTAATAGATATCACACACGACATCTTTAAATACAGAAAAATTAAACAAGCTACTAATAACATTAATATTATCATTAAATTTAATAACAATTTATTTAATCATATTAAATTTAATGATATTTTTAATAACCAAATCATCAATAATCTTTTCCCTATAAAAAATTTAAATTTCAAAACAATCTGGAGATACAATAAAAATATAGGTAATTTAGTTTGCAATTATAACCAATTTATTAATAATTTGGCAAATTTTAAAAAAATTAAATGTAATTGCAACAACTATATTGATAAATATAAGTTCTCAGGTCATATATTAACTAGCAATTTTTCTTTTTTAAATCCAGAATATCAAGAAATTTTAAATAAAGGGTATAAATATATACCTCAAATTAAACACAATTATAATAATACAATTAAATCTATATTAAAAGATATAGATATTTTCATAAATAAAACTAGTATAAAATACAATATTCCAGAATTTACTTTTCTGGAATGGAAACATAATATTAAAAAGGAAATTATAAATTATTATAATAATACACTTAAATACACAAAACCCAATTCAGACATTCCTTCTATTAAAGAAAATATAATTAATTTACAGAAGGACTATATTATCACTCCTATAGATAAATGTTCCAATAATTTATCTTTAATTTGTAAAAATCTATACCACGATATACTAAAAAAGAAAATTGATAATAATCATAAATACACTTTTGCTAGAACTACAGGCACAAAAATCAAAAAAGACATCAAAAATGTTGAAAATTCACTAAAAATTTATAATAACCACAAAAATCCAAACATACCAAAGTTCTATATAATTCCTAAACTACACAAAAAACCTATTTCTTTCAGAACAATCACATCTGGTATAAATTCAGTCATAAAAAATATTGATATACAATTAGCTTCAACACTACAATTTATTATAAATAAATTAACTAATAAATATAATTATAAATTTATCGACTCAAATAAAAAAATCATTAATTATTTAATGAACAATTGGACAAACATTGAAACAGTACACACATTTGACTTTGAGGACCTATATTCTAAAATAAATTTAAGAGATCTAAATAATAAAATAACCAATTTATTTAATGAATTCATTAATGACAAAACTTTCTACATTAAAATTATTCATAACAGATATAAAACATTTAAATTAGATCTTAAAACAGCAAAAACTCTACTGGAAACATTTTTAAATTTTAACTATATAGAATTTAAAAATAAAATATATATTCAATCAGAAGGCGTTCCCATGGGAACCTCTTCCAGTCCGTTATTAGCAAATCTAATATTGTTCTGGTACGAAAGAGAATACTTTCTACAAAATAATATTAATTGGCAAATATTCCGATATGTAGATGACATAATAATATTTAATAATCCACAGTTTAAAAAATTAATACCTGAAATATATCCTAAATACTTGAAACTTAAGAACAATGAAAAAATTTATAGAAACAAAAAAGTTAACTTTTTAGACTTGAATATAGACCTTACAAATAGTGCTGTTAGAGTTTATAATAAAAAGAGTAATTATAATTTCAATATTATAAAATACTGTAATATGAATTCTAATATATCATTAAATTGCTGTAAAGGTATATATTATGGTCAGTTTCTAAGATTTTATAGAATAAATAATATATTAGATAATTTCATAGAAGATGTTAAAAATTTAAACATGGAATTTATTAAAAACAAATTTAGTATCAAACAAGTAAAATATTTCAACAGTATATCAATTATAAATTATTTAAAAAAAAATAAATGGAAATATCCATTTATAAATTCAACTTTCTATAATTTCTCTTAATATTAACTAATACAAATTTATAATCTTTAACAGTTAATTAAACTTTGATTAAATAACTGATTAAAAGATATTCTCACAAGATTTTTAAAGTGTTATAGTATAAAGTTCATTTTATTTAATCTCCAATTTCTGGGGAGGAAAATGGAAGTTAAATAAAGATGAATTTGCACAATTAATAGCTTTATTAAACTCTTATAATTTGCCTTTTTAAAGGAATATTAAAAGATGAATAAGTGTTGAATCAGTTATTTTGATATAACTAGCTGTAAAGATTATGAAATTCAGCTTTCTTCCCTTAACTATTTTTCCTTTCTTCTTTAATTTTCTTGTTGTTCAAAGAAATTCTGAATAAATGGTCTAAATTTGAAATGTGGGGGGACATTCCCCTCCCGCAACATGTGTCAGCCAGAAATAGATATTCACAATGGAGGACGCCGCGGTCGAGGTAGGTTTACAGTTTGAATTTGTTAACACTTGTATCTGTTATATATGTTCATTTAAATATTTCACTGAAACAACTTAATATTAACACATAAAATCCGGTTTAAAAGAGATCTATGACATAATAAAGAAGGGGTGAAATGTCGTTGGACTTTTATCTGAAGATCCCCGGTCCAGCAGATCTCTTTTTCCAATTTATTTCAATTTAAAGTTTTTTGTGTATGTCTGGTCTACCATTAGGGTTTCAAAACATAATATCCAAACTTATAACAAATGTTAATTCATACTATAGATATATTACTAAATACAACTATTTATAATCATATTATAAAATAAAAAAACCTTTAAAAATCTTTAAAAAAAAAAGGATAAAATATAAAATCATAAAAAAATATATATATATACTAACAATCTTATCTACCTTCTTTACAAAATTTTTTTTTTTTCCTTATTATTAGTTTGATTAAAAGTGCATGGTTCTGTCTTTCTCTCTTTTTTCTAACTATTATATATATTCTCTCTTCGATTATTCTATATATAGGATTAGAGTATGTCTAAATGACGTGTAAAAGCCGATGTAATAGACGTTACGTTGTTAATTTTTATTGTTATTAATTATAAATATATAATTAACTTGAGGATGTATTAGAAGTAAAGAATTTTTTTTTTCTCTCTCTATCTACAAATTAATAACATTTTACAAATTTTATAATTTGAATTTAAATGATCATAATAGTGAAGATAATCTTAATACAAAACTGGACTATAAAATTAAATAACTATTTATTATTATATATATATATATATATATATATATATATATATATATATATATAATTGTATGTAATTCTACTGTCCTTAAAGCTTATGTCCATAGTTAATCTAAAATACCCATTCCAAGAGTCTAGTATCAGTATCACTATAAAAGGAAGATCGAAAAATGCAATATAACAGCGGTATGGTAGATTAAACTGGAAAAACCACTGGGAGGGTTCATCATTGATGAGCCAGGCCCTCCCATTAATTTTTCCATTGCAGTAAGGCCAGAAGAAATTGTTTAAATCGTAAAAGAATCACTACGCGTCTATAAGTTTCGAAATATACTACACTTTGATCATAGATAAAAGGCCGAGAAGCGATGTTTTATATATAGAGATGACCTGGCTTCGTCTGTTTTCTGCTCGGGTTAATGTTTTGCTTGTTCCTACCTACTAAAAATGATAATCTGGCTTCGCCCGTGGTCTGTTTTAGGGAATTTTCCATGAAAGAATTTTGTTTCTGACAATCAAGCATGATATAGCAATATTGCCATCATTATTTTCTGAATAAAAATGACTATTCTTGCCCAGTACTTGGTCATTTATAATTTTTCTTGGCTAAAAATTCGACAATAAACTCTTCCTGCATTTTTTGCTGTCCGTATTTAATCTTTCCCTATCTTGTATCTTTCTTATTAAACGATTTGTTATCAAATAATCACCAACTGATTATTTGAAAATATACAAAAGTATCAAGCCTGTAGAACTTGAGACCTTTCACAACCATCAAGACTGGGTGAAGTAGAATGCGTCTGCCTTGGTCTTTAAGACTGGGAGCACTACTCAGTGGCAGGCCGACCTAGCTGCAAAATGAAATGGCCACCTCTGACATGAGGAATAGACGCCATATGCAGCCGCTCCTAACATGGAGTACAAACGCTGCTCATCCTGTACCCCTAGATCAGAAGTTCTTACAGTGTACTATCAGCCGGGCCAGCTGAGCCCAGGTTTTTAAGCGAGCTTGTTACTGCTCCCCCTCCTCCTTTTTCATCCGGGATTGGGACCGGCAAAGGCGGAGTTAGTGTGAGATTGAATGAATACAATCGATACATTATAAACGATTACAAAAGGTTTCTCATATGTCAGCACATCAAAGACACCAGTCACTCTTTTAACCTTTCAGAAACTACCATTCATTATTTACAAATCAATAGTAAATAACGTTTAATTTCGGAATGAAGTTATATACAAAAGTCACCAATTCACAAATAGATATGCATAGATCTACCCGATATTTATTATAGACTATTACGTGTAAATTGAAACATAGATAGATCTGATTATACAAAATGTCTCTTAGAAAACTGAGAAAAGACAACTGTGAGGATAACATGGCAATTCATTTTGATCAAAACAATTACTAACTTATTTTGATTGCAAAAACAGAGGCAATGAGAGATATACGTTGAGTAAAATATAAAATAATATGTTTATTAATGTTTATATACTGTTATAATATAGAAAGTATTTTTGAGTTATTTTAAATAAATATATGTGTGTTCCACAATTGTATATGTATAGAGTTTGCATGTAGCGAATGGCTCGCGCGGAAGAAATAAATTATTGTATATATTGCCAATTTTCAATGTTTCATAACATTTGAGAGAAAATAATATGATCAATCAATATTTTAAAGTAATGGGTCGATGGAAGGATGGTCTAAACCGTTGGTTTTTGATCGCTACGAACTGGGATCGAATCCGCGCATTGGACACTTTTTTCGGATTTAAGAAAAATATGCTCCAATGGCACCCGATTCTTGCAAAAGTCCAACCCCACCAGCGAGTGCAAGTAACCAAACGGGGCTCTGGCACATTTGTAAATGCAAAGTCGAACTGCTTTTCACATTTGTAGACATGTGGTGCACTTACAGTTAAAGCAGTCGTCAACTTCTACCCACCATGATTATAATGGCCTGTACCAGGTGTACTTGAGATAAGCAAAAAAAAGTTCAAGCTCCATATTATCCTAAATATATCGTATGCGAGATTAAATAGTTTGTCTTCAAATTCGATCTGCATTTGTGTATGTGTGTGTACTCGATCTAAATATACATTTCATATAACCACAGAATGTTAAGAATTACTATAAGATATTTGAAGAGACCAAAATACCACCACCTCAAAGCCTGGCAGAAGTCCGTGGAAATAAGCGAAGTCTGACCGACGACCTTTATACACTGGTCCGCAAAATTAAAGGAACAACACATGTTAAAGAAAAATAAAAGTTATATTAAGGGATATATATCAAATTTTGGTATATTCAAAGGCTTTCATGAATTAAGAGAGTATGTAAAACAGAAAAACAAATAAAGTTGTTCCCAATATGCAAAATAGCACCGTCTACGTTGACTCCGCCTCCAGCACGTGCCTGAGTCTTTCTCAAAGCGTCCTAATTTTACGCTCCACTTGATTTTTATTGAACCTTTTTGTTTTTAAAAGTTTTGATGGCTTATAGGCAACATTTATCATAATAAAAAAATGGCAAGCTATTGGAAGGATGGAAGCAGGCCAATCACAGGCAGAAGTAGCAAGATGGCTTGGAGTGACAAGAAACGTTGTCTCGAGGCTTTGGAAAAAATTTCAAACGACAGCTAATGTTGCCAGAACACCCGGACAAGGACGGCCAAGGGTCACAACATTAAACCAAGACCGTTATTTGAGTCTCCTTGTGCGTCGCAATAGAAGAATGACAGCATCGCAACTACGAAGTGACCTCAATGCAGCTACAGGAGTCTTAGTATCAACTGATACAATACGCAGAAGGCTTCACAAGAAGGGCCTCTATGCTCGACGACCCATAATCTGTGTGCCATTGACACCACCTCAAAAGTGAGCAAGGAAACTTTGGTGCAGACAACATGTCGCCTGGAATCCAGATGAATGGAGGCGTGTAATGTTCACTAATGATTCCAGATTCTCTCTAAACAGCGATTCTCGTCGTGTCTTTGTCTGGAGAGAGGTAGGAACCAGAAATAATCCCCGGAATATGGTTGAAAGGGATCCCTACAGAAGCCAAGTGTTTGCGCCTAGCTATGTAAATCACTAGATAGGCTGCATTGATTCATAGTCATGCAAATTCTTTCTTTCTTTCTTTTAATTATGTAAATATGTGTGTATATAAAATGAGTGGATGATTGAATAAAGTGTGTGTGTTAGCAAATTCGTGTGAGGCGTACTTCCTCTAGTCATACAGCGTGCTACATCGCAGTCTTGCGAAGGAACAACTTTCTCGGCAGGCAATCCGCCGGTCTGGTCTCGTAACTTACAGTCCAAAATTAAGCTCTGCCACATATCGTCAACACCTGAGACCAGAAAGAAGGCAGTAGGAGCTACAGGAAGTCCGGGCTACTAGTGTCAGGAAACAAGCTCCCAACATATGGTCCATATCGAACCGGATCTCAAGAGAAAGAGCGTGATTCTGCTGAGAAAAAACCTTCAAAACTGAAAATATGCCTACGGCAATCAAAGGCCTAAAAGTCAAGATCCGTTTCCAGATAAGACGAATGGATAAATACCTGGCATCCATAGAAGAAATAGCGGCAGGAGATCTCCATAATTTAAAGCTGATACATGAAGATATATCCGAAATAAAAACGGAAACAAAGATCTTATATGACGAGTTATTAGAACAGGAGGAAGTAGATGAGGAGAAGGAATTCGAAGGTTATGAAACAATTCAAGATAAAATGAAGAAACTGGAAATAAAGCTCAGGCGTGCATTAGAAGGAAACCAAGGTACAGTTGATACAAAGCCAGCAAAGGGCCTCGAAACAGTGATATTGCCCAAGTTCGAGTTGCCTCACTTCTATGGAGATGCGAACTCTTGGTTCAACTTCAAGGAGGTATTCGGAATGACCATAGATCAAAATCCAGGGCTGAGTGATCTACAAAAGCTGCAGTATTTGGGCTCCGCGGTGAAGGGAGAAGCGGCCAGACTGATACGTGGGTTCCCAATATCATCGGCAAGCTACAGGCAAGCATGGGATACTCTAGTATCAAGGTACGACAACCAAAGAGAGTTGGCTTATGCGCAACTGAACGGAATATTCAAGATCAAGAAAATGAAGTATCCTTCAGCAAAGGCCCTAAGGGAACTTCTGGATGCATGTAACGAGTCTGTACGCAATCTAGGATCCCTCGGATTGCAAAGAAATGAGTTGGTGGACATAATATTGGTGCAGTTCTTGAGGAACAGAATCGATGAGGATATGAAACGGCAGTGGGAGTTGACCCAGGATGAGAGATCATTTCCTTGCTATGAAGACTTCATTCTGTTTCTTGAGAGACAAGCTAGAAGTCTGCCACAGGGATCAAAGGAATATCAAAGAAAGGAAAATGAAATCCAAAAGGACTATGCAAGTGTGCACATTGCGATTAATGCCAATGCTCACATGTGCATAGCATGCAGGGCAGGTCACAGAATCTACAACTGTGCTACGTTTAGTGCAATGCCTATCGAGCAAAAATGGGAATTTGTCAAGCAAAACAAGATGTGCTACAATTGTCTAAAGAGAGGTCATACGAGAAGGAATTGTTACCAAGGACCTTGCAAGAAGTGCGACAAAAGGCACCATACCTTGCTCCATAGGCTTGACACAGAGGTGACTAATACTCAGAAGGGTGCGAAGCCACAGATCTTTAAACCTGTAAGTGAAATCAACAACACGAATATTGAACAAGGAAGTGAGACCATCAATCAAGTGCTCCTTGCGACAGCTCAAATAATTGTGGAAGGTGCAAACGGTACACAGCAGATCTGCCGAGCACTTTTAGATAGTGGTCACAAGTTAGTTTGATCACAAAAGAAATTTGTGAGAAACTTGGACTCAAAGGAGAAACATCGCGACGTTCACTTAAGGGTATTGGAAATAATCCAGTCCAGGGGTCATCTACATCTGTTGACTTGACATTCAAATCGATTTATGGATCCGAAAAATATGAAACAAATGCTCTAGTGATGGAGGTCTTAACCACAGAAATTCCTAACTTTAAATTGGCAGAACCGACCTGGATTATGCAGAGAGACTTTGAGTTGGCAGACCCTCTGTTTCATATTTCGGCACCAATCGACATCATTCTAGGTGCAGAGATGCATGCATGTCTGATGCAAGGAGAGAAAAGAATGCTGGGAAAGAACCGGCCTATAGCGGTGAAATCAAGGCTCGGTTGGATTCTGATGGGCAAGGTGGAAGGCTCTCTCTCGTCGAGCTATAAAGGTGGACCTTGCAGCCTTGCGGTTCAAACAACATCAGAATTGGATGGTCTGGTGGGAGATTTCAGGCAAACGGAGTCAGTGCCGTCATTGCAAGACCAGAATCCAAGGGAAGAAAAGTACGAGACTTATTGCCAGAGAACCTATTCAAGGGGCTGCCAAGGAAGATACAGTGTGAGACTGTTATTCAGGGGGGCTCATCGGAACAGCTCCATTCCTACCTCTAAATCTCCAATAGTTCCACTGGAAGAAAAGTCTGGTGAAGGTGTCTTGCGCAGATCTGACTTGGACAGCCGGAGGAGCTTTCAGGAGACCAATCACCAAGTTGGCCCCTCATCCCTTTGCGCCTCAAGATCTGAACTGAAGTTCAGCGGTGGGGGGGAGTATGTTTGCGCCTAGCTATGTAAATCACTAGCTAGGCTGCATTGATTCATAGTCATGCAAATTCTTTCTTTCTTTCTTTTAATTATGCAAATATGTGTATATAAAATGAGTGGATGATTGAATAAAGTGTGTGTGTTAGCAAATTCGTGTGAGGCGTACTTCCTCTAGTCATACAGCGTGCTACATCGCAGTCTTGCGAAGGAACAACTTTCTCGGCAGGCAATCCGCCGGTCTGGTCTCGTAACTTACAGTCCAAAATTAAGCTCTGCCACATATCGTCAACACCTGAGACCAGAAAGAAGGCAGTAGGAGCTACAGGAAGTCCGGGCTACTAGTGTCAGGAAACAAGCTCCCAACACCAAGGTTTTATGGTCTGGGCTGGAATCTTCTTGGGCGGTCGCACAGCACTCCATATTTTTCGGCAAGGAACCCTGACTGGACAGAGGTATCGGGACGAGATCTTGGCAGCATATGTGATGCCTCAAGCATTGGAAATGGGAGAAAACTTTCTTCTAATGTATGATAATGCCCGTCCACATAGGGCTGGTGTGGTCAACACTTTTCTCCAAAACCATGCAATTGCTCGGATGAATTGGCCAGCTTCGATCCCCAGACCTAAATCACATTGAGCATGTATGGGACAACCTAAGACGGCGGATCTCATCCCTCCAACCCCCTCCTAGAACCACTCATGAGCTAGAAACAGCCTTAACACAAGAGTGGGCGTTGATTCCACAGGAGCTGATAAACTTCCTAATTCTTAGTATGGTTCACCGATGTAGAGCCTGTCTATCAGTTAAAGGCGATCACACCCCATATTAACAACAATATCCAAGATATTTATGCACTGACTGCAAGAAGATCATTGCTTGACCGGATAATTTGCATAAAATACGTGTTAGAATTCTTTGATTTCGGGTATTCTAATCAATAATGGAATAATAAATTTGTGTATAAAATTTCATTGATATATGTTCAATAAAATTTGAGATAAATGAAAAAATATGTTGTTCCTTCAATTTTGCGGAACAGTGTATATCAGCGATATGAGGATTATGGTGATAACTGGAATAAGACCTAACTGTGTTTAGGAACAGAAATTTCGAGTCCCATAGCTCAGTCTCAAATCGAGAATAGACAATAAATTTTACTTGCATTCCTCTATAAAGCATATTCATAGTGAAGTATGAAAGACAACTGATATTTGATAATGCAAAATGAGAGAGCAAACGTCTGAATTTGATCTTTTTTTTTTCACATTTCATCATTTTATATATTTTAAAATATACATATTCGAAGCTTCAAAGCATTTTATATAAATAACAAATGTTTGAATAATATTTCTTCTATTATTTTTGAGGTTATTGAAGTAAAAAATTCAGTCATAATCGTATTGTACCAAATTCTATTTCATATTGAATTCAAAATGATGGAGAATATTTTAAATATATCTCAAACAGATAAAATATAATTTAAAAAGATACATATTATTTTTTCATTTCATATAAATATTAATATATTGAATTTTTAGGACGCTATAAAAATTTCGTTTCCAACGGCCCAACAATGGGCCAGTCGGTTGGGAATTGAGGTGGAGGCGGGTCTGCTTTGAGACTCTGTCCGAATATACTTGTTTCCTCAGATATTGAGGCTTTGTCTTCCTCTCCCCCGACTCTTTGATCTTTGAGACGGAGTCCATAGCATCGGCAGACCAGTTCCTGGCAGGGCCTGGACCATCAGCTCGGCCGAGAGCGAGTTGGATGCTCTGGTTGTGCCAGAAGAGTGGAATAGGGCTTCTACGGAGGCGAAGCGCCACTATAAACAAAGGCTAACGCGCTGAGCAGGTACCTCCTGGGTGGCGTGGAAACCCTTTGCGAAAATATTCATGACCTGGTCTGGTGATGCATGGACTTTGAATGAGATAAAAATATTACATTAAATGCTATAAACCATCCTTGCTGAAAAAAATCAATAAACACCAAGTAATCACATAAATAGAGTTACAGAAATAAAATAAAATATCAGCTTAGCTCAAAATATTTCCAGTATTCTTCAACAAAATCAAACTACATGATAGAATCCATCTATTACAATAGTTGAACGGTCTGGGGATTAAACTGGCGAAACCGATGGGAGAATTCACCAATGATGCACCATGCCCTTCCTTGATTATATGACGTTAAAAGGTTTCATTAAATTCAGTGCCATTTTCGAACTCTGGGTGACCCTCAATCATATACTAGATTTTTAGCAAAAAATAAACGTCGCATTTTGCATCAAAATAGACGCCAGAACTATGCCTTTATTGATTGAATGCCTCATCAACCTTGCAGACTCTCTCTCTCGGTTAAGTGACAAATTTACATATATATCTCCCCCATAGAATTAACTAACCACTTTGAGAGCGCTGAATAACTCTTTGGATAAATTCTACGCATCCCTTGCGGATAACAAGAAATCAAAGCTCTCCCTAGACTGCCGAGAGCCATAAACCAAACCATGGTCTCCTGGTGACATTCTGAATTTTACAAAGATGTTATTGTGGCATTGACCTCCACCAGAGTCTGCTAGATTGAATAAAATGGTTGATAGATATATAGCAAAGTTATTGTATCTATGTTGACGGGAGAGAGAGGAGGGGCCTTTATATATTTTAGGTCAGCTTCGCCTAGAAATGTTTCCATCCATAAACTCATACTATTTCTAGTATATTTACCGCAATGATAAAAATGATGGGAGGGCCTGGTTCATCATTTGTGAATCTACTTGGCGGTTTTGTCAGTTTAATCTACCATCCCGCTTAATTTTTGTATTTTCCTGTTTTTATTTTATAGTAATACTGAAGATACACTATTGTAAAAGGGATTTTAAACAACTATGAACATAAGCTTAAGTACAGTAGAAATACAAATATTTATAAATTCCTAAACATGCTTCGAGCGCTGCTCTTCCGCAAACAACAAGTAAAGTTCATTTAGACTTAATATGAACATTATGAATTAACTCGCCATCTGTGTTTTACGCAATTTATGATTCATTTGAAAACAAAATCAGATGGAAAATATGAAATTAAATATTCAGAAGTCTATGATAAGGTCATATTAACGATCGGATAAAATAATTCTAAAAACTGGTGAAAAACGAGAACAAAACATTTAACTTGGAATTCAAGATTCTGAGCTATCCAATGAAAGCACCTTATTACATAAAAACCATTTGCGCGCCATTTGTTATGAAAATTGGAAACTATTATAGAAGCGTATGATTCATTTGAAAGTTAAACAATTTTAACTGCCCTTACTGCGATGGAAATATTATATATTTATAATTGTATGTAAAATTCTACAGACCTCAAAACTTATGTCCATAGTAAATCTAAATACCCATTCCAAGAGTCTAGTATCAGTATCACTATTGTTGTTTCTTGAGCACTCCAAGAGAGCAACATCTGACGACGTCAATCTATCTGCGGATTTGTTACACCGTGTCTATGGCATAAGTGAGGGAGAGAAAACACAAGTTGTGATCACAGACTTTTTCAAGAAAATGTAATTATTTTTTTATGAGAATAAATTATAAATTAATGCTTTCAATTTATCATATTAATCAATTAATGCCGGTTTTGCATTCTATATATTGACTCTTAAATATAAATTGTTATTATTAATTGTTATAAATAATTTATTGAAACTTTAAATTTCACATTTTAAACGTGTTCGATACAACGCCACCCTCGCCTTACGCCGCTTTTTTGCAACATCCGGATGGTGGCGTTATAACGAGAGTAGACTGTATATAAATTTGTATATAAATGTAATGTTGGATTATTTGAGGCGATATGATAATTTTAATCAAGCTATAAACTCAAATGATATATGACCTTGAAGACTTGAATATATTACTTTAAAATGTGAACATAAAAACACTTAATGCGTGTGTGGGTTTAAATAGCCTATAAATATCTTTAGCCACCTTACAATATGCAGAGGCTAGCGCTTATCGTTAGTCGGGTATAACAACCCCGCATACCTCCGTTCGTTTTGTCTGGTGTAGGACAGACAAGATGTAAAGGCCTACAGATTTAGGACAATAGTAATAAGTTAATTTACGTATAGCAATACGATAGAACAACTATAGGATCAGTATAAGCGTTTTTATAAGATAAACTATCGAGGATTAAAAGAAAAAGAAAATTTTGGATTTTTAAGCACATCATCCTCTAAGATATGGTATAACCCCATCGGTTAGTTTCGAAAATCGATGTTCGGTAAAACCTATCCTAAGATGAGCACTTCAAAATGTTAGTTCGAATTAGAGATCATCCTTTAAAAAAAAAAAAAGAAGAAAATTTTGGCTGTAGTGCTTTGACCTATGTACTTCCATTGAGTGAGTCGTAAACTCAATGTACGAGTATATCATAGGAAAAAGTACACAGACAACGTTATCCAGATTTCCAGGTTGGAACATAGGTCTAGCCAACTTGTGGCCAACGATAGGAAGAATAGGGATCGTAGGATGAAGAAAGATATGAACATTTTCAAAGTGAGCAATCGTGGCCGAGAGATCTACCATCCGTAGTCTTAGCTTTTTAACCCCGCACTGTTCGAATCCTATCGACTTATTAGAGAATAAAGATGTAATAAATAACAGTTTAAAATATCAATAGTATATCATAACCTCGTTAGGATATTTTCAATTCAGAGAAAATTAAAAATTTTATCTAGACTGTGCAGCTACGAATTTCATCTTGCGCACACCCACACAGGTTCACTGCAATATAATTCCCACACTACTCTAATAGTCAACACATTCTTTATTTTAATATCCATATATTTTAATATCCATATATTTTAATATTTATAATCAAAGAGTATATAGCCAATGCTTGTATATAATTTTTTGACCAACGACCCGAGGGGTAAAAGGGAGAAGAGGAGAACAAAGGAGTTGGAAAATAAACAAAGAGAAAATGGCTGCGTTTCTTTTTGTCGCGTCTATTATTTCTTATATACAAATTTAGAGTTTTAAATTTATAATTATTCAAAGACTTACCTTAATACGACATATTATATATATATATTTTGAAAAAGACAATCCCAGGAGGCGAACCTATTCTACTATGTCCCTGTGTTTGAAACGAAGGCTCTCTATAATATTATATTATTATTCATCTATTGAAAGGCGTTATGGTAGTAATTATGCAAAAAAAGGTATCGACAAAATATATATTAAAAGAGGACCTAAATGTTTGACAAAGGTAGACAAAGTTTAAATTGCTGAGTGTGAGTGTGACTATTTTCTCCTTGTTTACCATTTGCTGACAAATTGGGTAGATTATATTGATATCCAAGTTCAAGAAGATGTCATTAAGATGCTAGGTCAAGAAAAAAAATTAACTAAGAGTTCCCATTGTTAGCACCGTGAACAGGCTTTCTAAAAAGCCATACCAACAAAGGCAATTTTACAAAAATGTACAAGGGAATTAGCTGTCCAGAATCAGTTTCAGACATGATACAATGTGGAACAATCCCGGCGGAAGGTAGCTCTACTACAGGGCGGTCGTCGAGGAGGAAGCGGAGCAACGAGCACGGCGAGGAGGCGGAGCAACGGGCACGGCGAGGAGGCGGAGAAGCGAGCACGGCAAGGAGGCGGAGCAACGGGCACGGCGAGGAAGCGGAGCAACGGGCACGGCGAGGAGGCGGAGCAACGGGCACGGCGAGGAGGCGGAGAAGCGAGCACGGCGAGGAGGCGGAGCAACGGGCACGGCGAGGAGGCAGAGAAGCGAGCACGGCGAGGAGGCGGAGCGACGGGCACGGCGAGGAGACGGAGCAACGGGCACGGCGAGGAGGTGGAGAAGCGAGCACGGCGAGGAGGCGGAGCAACGGGCACGACGAGGAAGCGGAGCAACGGGCACGGCGAGGAGGCGCAGCAACGGGCACGGGGAGGAGGCGGAGAAGCGAGCACGGCGAGGAGGCGGAGAAACGGGTACGGCGAGGAGGCGGAGAAGCGTGCACGGCGAGTAGGCGGAGCAACGGGCACGGCGAGGAAGCGGAGCAACGGGCACGGCGAGGAAGCGGAGCAACGGGCACGGCAAGGAGGCGGAGAATCGAGCACGGCGAGGAGGCGGAGAAGCGAGCACGTCAAGGAGGCGGAGAATCGAGCACCGCGCGGAAATGAAAACCCAATAAAGAAGTGTCGAGTACAATTCGGGTTTCGAAATTAATTTTAAATAAATAAATACTTGAAGAAAAAAAAAGTAGTTTCCACGATTATTAAAACATTTTCGGCAATATGAAGTACTATATGATCACACACAAAAGAATAAAACATTACAATCTCTATCTCCAATTCAGGTATTATCTAGTCCAGGGGTCGGCAAACTGCGGCTCTTTATATAGTTCCACACACACACAAATTTATCCATATATATATATAAGTTAGTGTATGTATGTATGTATGCATGTTTGTCGGCTATACACGTCCACAATACCTAACAAATCTGACTGAAATTTTAACAGCATATAGAGTAGAATCTGGAAAAACTTATAGTGAAAATGTCAGGTCTCTATACCGAATATTCTTCGAGTTATTTGCAAATTTGCGTTACAAATTCGCCCTTTCGCTCGCAAGCAGCGCCTCTAGCGGTGAAGATGGGAGGTAATATCAGCTGACCTAATGTACATGTAAAACGTGTTTTAACAGGACATAGAGAAAATCTGGAAGAGATATTTATCAGATTTTTAGCCAAGAAAATTTGAAATTGACAGGTTCTGGGCAAAAATAGTTGTTTTTAGTCAGAAAATGATAATGACAATATTGCTGTATCATGTTTGATTATCAGATACAAAATTATATCGGGAAAAATTCCAAATGGCAGAGACCACGAGTGAAACCAGTTTACATTTAGTATGCAGGAACAAAATTCTAACAGAAAAACATTCATTTAAGCAGAAGACACAAAGCCAGATCATCTCTTTATAAAAATATCGCTTCTCAGACACAAATTTGTAGCGGAGCATTTACAAGAGTGACATCCACGGCGACAATTTATAATTGTAACGAATAATATTTGAATAAAAACATTTAATCGGGTAAAACCCGGGCGGCTAGTATATATATATATGTCATAATATATGCTCTTCCAGGAATAATAAAGTAAACCTACAGTCAACGAGAGAGAGACGTCGATAGAAGACAACTAACTTACGACCATTTTGGCCACATCCCTGAGGGGGCCGCCCGTCAACACCTGGGGACTATTTTGGATAGCCCCCCGGTTGTGTACACAGGAAAAACGGTCGTTCAGCAGGTCGGTCGCCCGTCGATCCGCTCTCTCTCGCTGATTGCCTGGAATCACTTCCAAACTTGTTGTTTCATTATTTCTCACCTCACCACATCATTACCACTATATTGCCACATTGAAAGTCGACAGGATCATATCACATATATATATATTTATTTAATATTAAATATTTAACATTAAGCATTTATAAAATAAAATAAATATTTTAAAAACAGAGTTCATAGGGGGCGCAGCATGTTTGGTTTGGTAGAGGACAAAAATTTAAAAAAGTAGTCCTATCCGGCAGAGAAAGAGAATAGCCGCAGCACAGTACCGTCCACTAGTGGTCGGCGGCTTTGCCCCTATACATTAAGTCCTTTTATTCCTTTAGGTTTATTTAGACCCTCAGCAATCAAAATTAATGACTTAAATGTACTTTTTATTACCAACACCTGACCTTTTTATATTTTTTCATACTTTTTCACATATTATATATTAAAAAATAATTGCGGAAGGATGATATTGCCACGTGGAAAATTAGGGAAGAACAACTTCGGGATGAGACAGCAATTTATTTCAGGCAAGAACGAACTATGAATGGTAAACAAAAGATTAACCACGAGAGAAATTTACAGAGTAGCAAAATATAGACATAAAAATCACAACTCTGTTAATAAAAATAATAAAATGAATGAATACTTTGTTACAATATTCATATACCAAAAGAGGCATCTTTACCTCTAATCGTGCATCAGAAAGATGATTTTGTGTGTGAAAAAAGAAAGAGAAATTGAATGACTTGAATTTTATTCTATTTCATGGTCCGCTTCTCCTGGTAGGCTTATCAGTCAGGCCTGGTAGATCTTACTGTCCAACTCTACCTCTTGGGCTCCATTACTTCTTGTATGGATCTTCAACATCATACAACTCCAGCAGCTTGTATAGTGATTACTTGAATGGTTCTTGCGGTGAAGTCTGGGTTCATCAGCTCCATGGTCATCTTATCTAATCTGTCGGGTATGGCAGACCCTGAAATCACCCCACACAGTCAATTTCAATCACTGTGGGACGCTCGACGTCAGAGTGCAGCGGGCCATACAGCAGTTGGTGGGATCGTCAGTGAGGAAGGCCAGGTCAATCTATAGTCCTTTTTTAAACCAATTTTTCGGCAAAACTCTCCAGCTCTCCATGAATATCAATTGTCCACACACTAGGTTCGGTGTAGTCTCTCACACACTTCCTGGTCCAGTGTTGAGCCACTGTAATATTCACTATATCCTTTCAGATATCCATTGAGTTCTGGGTCAATGGATATCTTGGAGTTTCTCTGAGCTCTAACTTTGTTTAGTTGCTTCACGGGCTGGTCTGGCTTGAGAACGTCGACGGCAACATTTTCCCTCATATTTTAATTTTCAGACAGAATCTTATATATGAATCAAATCAAGTAAACAAGAGTGTGTTTGATCAAATATCGTTATTTATTATTTTAAATATTTTTAGTCATTCACAAATGTTCATTCGTGGTAAGATACTATTCCTTCAACGTCAAATTACCGAGGGGACCAATTAATATTGATTTTATTCAACTGAGTGTTTTTCAAGGGATCGGGAAAACATTTCAAATTATAAAGATATTAAAATTAACAAGTTTCAAATTATCGAGAGTCGACTGTTTATGAAAAAATAATAGAAGAAAATAAAAAGGTCAGGTGTTGATATTAAAAATAAGGAAGGCATATCCTGACCAGGAGCACATGTGCTTTTATGATGGCAGAGAGAGCGCCATCTAGTGGAAAAGAAATCAACTAAACATTGATTTAGCCTGTTCCCTGATATTTTGCCAACCCATTTTCTTGATAAATCAAGAAAAGCAATCCACGAACGCGTTTCGCGCTGTTGGCGCTCGACAGCGTGGAGCAGGCTGTACCACTGCGACGAAAAATCTTTTTGATCCCAGAGGCCTCTTGAGAAGCCAAGAAATGGGTTTTTTTGAGGCAAAACTTGCGTAAATACGTCTAGCATGTGAAGAAGTTTATATATAAGTTTATATAAGAAAAATAAAATAACAAGGTGTTGATATTAAAAATAAAGAAGGCATATCCTGTCCAGGAGCACATGTGCATTTTTGTGGAACAGAAATCAACTAAACATTTATATTTTTAGAATGCTTGACATACATGTTTTGTTTGTTTGTATTATATACCATAGACTGTTTTAATTCAAGCATTATTCGTATGGCAAACATTCAATAGGAGAGATCCCGAATGAAGCCGGGTCATAATTTACAACTGTAACAAATAGTATTTAAATAATAAAAAAAATTATGCATACCTCTCGCGGAAAAAGCTGCCGTGTAAAACTCGAGCGTTGCCCGGGTCATTTGGGTAGTATGCTATAAATTGTACTAACTGTAGAGATTATGCATTGAATTGAATACTTCACGCATTACTAGCTCTTAACATATACAAATGAAAATATTTGAAAAGAATGCAAAATATATATATTTTTGAAAAAGAAATTCCCAGGAGGCGAACCTATTCTACTATGTCCCTGTGTTTGAAGCGTAGCTCTCTATAATATTATATTATTATTCATCTATTAAAAAGCATTATAGTAATAATTATGCAAAAAAGTATCGACAAAAATAAATATTAAAAGAGGACCTAAATGTTTGACAGAGGTAGACAAAGTTTAAATTGCTAATTGTGAGGATTATTTTCTCCTTGTTTAACATTTGCTGACACATTGGGTAGATTATTAGCTTATATTGATATCCAAGTTCAAGAAGATGTCATAAAGATGCTAGGTCAAGAAAAAAATAGGTAACTAAGAGTTCCCATTGTTAGCACCGTGAACAGGCTTTCTAAAAAGCCATAACAACAATGTAACTTTTACAAAAATATACAAAGGAATTAGCTGTCCAGAATCAGTTTCAGCCATGATACAATGGGGAACGATCCCGGCGGAAGGTAGCTCTACTACAGGACGGTCGTCGAGGAGGAAGCGGAGCAACGAGCATGGCGAGGAGGCGGAGAATCGAGCACGGCGAGGAGGCGGAGAACCGAGCACGGCGAGGAGGCGGAGAATCGAGCACGACGAGGAGGCGGAGAATCGAGCACGGCGAGGAGGCGGAGAATAGAGCACGACGAGCAGGCGGAACAACGGGCAGGGCGAGGAGGCGGAGAATCGAGCACGGCGAGGAGGCGGAGAATCGAGCACGGCGAGGAGGCGGAGAACCGAGCACATCGAGGAGGCGGAGAATCGAGCACATCGAGGAGGCCGAGAATCGAGCACGGCGAGGAGGCGGAGCAACGGGCACGGCGAGGAGGCGGAGAATCGAGCACGGCGAGGAGGCGGAGAACCGAGCACGACGAGAAGGCGGAGCAACGGGCACGGCGAGGAGGCGGAGCAACGGGCACGGCGAGGTGGCGGAGAAGCGAGCACGGCGAGGAGGCGAAGAATCGAGCACGGCGAGGAGGCGGTGAATCGAGCACGACGAGCAGGCAGAGCAACGGGCACGGCGAGGAGGCGGAGCAACGGGCACGGCAAGGAATCGGAGAATCGAGCACGTCGAGGAGGCGGAGAACCGAGCACGGCGAAGAGGCGGAGAATCGAGCACGGCGAGGAGGCGGAGAACCGAGCACGGCGAGGAGGCGGAGAATCGAGCACGGCGAGGTGGCGGAGCAACGGGCATGGCGAGGAGGCGGAGCAATGGGCACGGCAAGGAGGCGGAGCAACGGGCATGGCGAGGAGGCGGAGCAACGGGCACGGCGAGGAGGCGGAGAATCGAGCACCTCAAGGAGGCGGAGAAGCGAGCACGTCAAGGAGCCGGAGAATCGAGCACCACGAGGAAATGAAGAACCAATAAAGAAGTTTATATAAAAGGGCGTACCTGGATCTGTAAAGAAAAAAAAAATTCTTAAAATATTTCGAGAGATTGCTCCCTCTTTATCAATTTATTGCAGTGAATTTTAATTTACAAATTATTGTACATCATATGAAAACAAATTTGTCATTGGTCAAAAATAATTATTGATAATGATACATAAAAAAAATAATAATATAATAAAATATTTTGAAAATTAAAGGCTTTTTAGTAATGCAGTATTTTATAATGTTTTTGAAACAAAATTTAAGGAAATAAAAATAAGAAACAAATGAAGTTGACTGCGATTATAAGAAAAAAAATTATGTTAAAAGAGACAAATAAGGTTCGGGGATTTCTTTGTATCTATTTACACTAGCAGGGTCCTTCATTGTTGCTATGGCCTCCAGGAACTTCCTCTGGTGTGAGTTCTGGATGCCCCTGTAAATAGTGGAAGTATTTTCCCTATCTGGCTGATATCCCGATCGGAGACCATGCTCTACCATGGCAAACCTTTCCTTTGCATACTTCCAAGAAGAATTGTGTTCTTGGAGTCTGGTCCCAAGGAAACGGCCTGTCTCTCCAATGTAGGATACATTGCATCTTTTACATGGGATCCTATACACAACGTCCTTTGTGTTCTCTATCTCCACTTTCTGCTTTGTAATTGTATTTCGGACTATAGTCTTTAACGATGGTGCATTTTTGAAAACAGTGGTTATTCCAGAATTTTTTTAAATATGAGCTATTTTCTCCGCTCCTGCTCCATATGGCATTATACATTTATTTTTCAAATATTTTTTACTATGAATGTTATTAATTTTATATGAATGTTTATTGATAAATTCCTTCGTATATCCATTCTATATTAATTTTTCCTGGATAGTGTTCAATTCTATATATTTAAGTTTATCAGTGGAGCAATGTGTGAAGGCACGCTTGGTGAGAGTTTTTACAAGGGGAATTTTATGGGAGATAGGACCAAAGGAGTTGGCATAGAGGTATACTGGTGAGTGACTAGGTTTTCTAAAAACAGTTGTTTGAAGATAATTTAATTTATTCTCGAAAAGTATATCTAAAAAGGGTAGGAAGCCATTAGACTCATTTTCGGTTGTGAATTTTAAGAGGGGGTGAAAGCTATTTAAAAATGCCAAGGTATTCTCAATATGGTCTGTAGCCACTATAGCCATCACGTCATCAACATATCTTGCCCAGTACTTAATGGTGGTATTAAATCTTTCATTTACCAGGATCTCAAGACAGTTTAAGACGAGATCAGCTAAGAATGGAGAGAGGGGACTTCCCATTGGAATACCATTGACTTGCTGGTATATGTTGTTATTGAAACAGAAATAGGAAAATTTTCTAAACAGATCTCAATTAAATATAAGATTGTATTTGAAGGTAATTCTAGATTGAAATCTGTTAAGGTTTTTTCTAGAGTTGTCAGCACTAATTTGTGATCTAGGCAGGTGAATAAGTTGCAAACATCAAACGATACTAATGAGTGATTTTTTATATTAAATATATTTTTTGTTTTTTGGAGTATTTCTTCGGGATTCTTGACGACATATTTGAATAGTGTTGAGTATTTTAACTAGATATTTGGAAATATTATATGTAACCGAATTACAGGATGCAATGATTGGTCTTAATGGAATTTTTTCTTTGTGTATTTTTGGTAATCCATAGATGATAGGCATGGAGACTTTAATCATTTTTTGACTCAAACAATAAAGAAGTGTCGAGTACAATTGGGTTTCGTTATCCCACAGAATTTATCAAAAGACAATTCTACAGATCAACATTCATCCCTCCTTCCAATAGCCAATCTCATAAATCATATTGCACACTTCCGTACAGCTACGGCATCGAAAGAATCAGTAGAGCCCTCAAGAAGTACAACATCAAGACGATATACCAGACACCATCCAACTTAAAAACACTTCTCCGCCATCCCGATACCAAACATAACACAAACAACAGTCAAAAATCCAACCTCATTTACAGAATCCCGTGCCGATCTTGCCCAGCTACATACATAGGAGAGACAGGGAAAACACTAGAAGAAAGAACCAATCAACACAGGACAGCCCTTCAAAACTATAGCCCTCTTTCCCTTTTAGTAGATCACGCACTGAAACAGGACCACATACCAAATTTTGACTCAACTGAAATAGTATATCAAAATATCAAGGACAAACATTCAAGACTTTTTCTAGAAAGCTGGACCTCAATAGAAGATAAAAACAGTATCAATCGAAAAATAGACATTCCTCAATTATACTTACAATTTAAAACCATATAGCCCACTACTATACATTTATATATATAACAAATTACTGATTTTCAATTCTTTTATTTTAAATGTATATATTTATTTATTCTCTATATAGTAATATTTTTATATATTATTTATTATATTTATAAACATGCATATTGTAGATTTTAGATATTTTAAAATTTTATAGCAGTTGTACATACTCGTGAATTGATACGCGAGCTATTCAAAACAATCTTGTTCCCCGAAGAAGTTTGGCGAGTTGCCACACGAAATATCGGAAATAAAACTTTATGATCCAAAATAGGCATTTTTAAATAATATAATATATGGATTGCTCTATTTTCAAATATATATATATGTGTGTGTGTGTGTGAGATTCGAATAGATCCTGTCGACTCACTGTGAGATTCGATTTGATCCGGGTCGACTCACTATAATAATATTTCGATGTTGATCCTGTGTAAGATCCTGTTGACTTACTGTGGGATTGGTGACTTGCGGTGGTTAGTGATTGATGGCGCAGTCGTTGGTCGAATGGTGGGTTTCCACAGGGGAAATAACGAGACAAAACCTGGATGGGATAGAACCTGGACTTCGCCATAAGGGAGAGAGTTGTGACTGGAGGAGGTACCTTGCCTTTCACATGATCGAAGAGAATTTTACTTTGGTTGGATCCTGAGTTGAGCACACCTTGCTTCTAGCCTGGTCGCCTACCTTCTCTCCCAACTTCCTAGCCCAGATATTCCTCGTTAACTCTCTCGGCTTCTCATTGGTTGAGATCGCTCTACGTGCCTACTTCTGATAAGCTATTAGTTTGTCATGCTTAACTGTGATTGGTTGTTGGTACCTCCATTGTCGTCATGATTGCCATCTTCCAGGAAGAAGAAGGTCTTTGAACTTTAGTTTTATGGGTCCTGGGCAGTGACCTTTACTTCCTGGATGATGCAATCCTGGTAATTGCTGTTCTCTCTTTCGCGAAGCCTAACTTTTATTTCAATCTTTTGACGATACATTGCATAAATTGTGGTGGGATTACATATTGCTATATACAAATTATCACAGATGCGTCCGCTACATGTGAAGAATTCAAAAAGGGGTAGCCTGAAGTGAATTCTGTAAGAGAAAAGTAATTTTGTGGGGAAAAATTAATTAGGGGCACTGTGAGGCTATATACAAGTATCGTAGGTGAAATAAAAAGGATAATAGCGAATGGTGTTGGTGAAATAATTGTTGAGTAGAAGGAAGAAGGAAAAAAATAAAATGATGATGCCTATACAATTCAACTCGAGTTATGGAAAGCTAAATCGAGGGATTTTTTCTGTTAGGGCTTTGGGAAATAAAATAAAAAATAATGATTAAAAGAAATCAAAGTGAATGCGTTGATGGAATTGTTGAGTGGGTTTTAAAAATGGCGCCTATACAAATTTTCATACTTAATGCATGGATAACTACATTAAGGGAATTTTCTGTTAGGGCTTTGGGAAATCAGAAAAAAAAGAAATCAAAGTGAATGCGCGTTGGTGCCTTGTTGAGTAAAAGAAAAGAGATACAAAAAATGCCTATCAATTCAACTCGAGGTATGGAAAACTAAATCGAGGGAATATTCTGTTAGGGCTTTGGGAAATCAAAAATAAAATTAAAATTAAAAGAAAACAAAGTGAGTTTTCGTTAAAAAAAATTGTTGAGTGGTTAAAAAAGTAAAATTGGTTTATAACAAAAATAAAAAAGAAGTTGTTATATAAATGGTAAAAATTTTATTAAGCATTTGGATTCCAAAAAAATTGCAAATGAATGGGGTAAGAAAAAAAATGTATGTAGAGAGATACGCAAAATCTCTTAGTGATAAAAAGTTACATGCCAGTGTATCTAGGTCACGCGGCGAATTCCGAGTTTTAATTGCCCTTGTAGATTTTTTGTCTCTTGTGCGACTTGTGGGTGGAAACATGATCCTTCCCAGAATCGCGTTTATATTATGTGTACAGGAGACACGGGAATCTAGTTAACCTTAAGTTTGTATTTGTATTTGTTGTAATGTTTTTGGGGTTGTATTGTCTTTAAATATCTCAAGGCCGAGTGTTTTGTATTAAATTGTCCCGAGCCTTAATGTGTTCTAGGAATTTTTATGCGGTCCCCTAGGGCACTTAAGTTATGCTCGCCCGATATCCACTTCGTTATCGGGAGGTCGTTACCGGATTCGAATCATTTAATGCAGAGTTCAAGGAGAGTCCTCGACCCTTTTAAAGTGGTCGATTCTTCCTTTCGGAAGAAACGTATGCTCGAAGGCTTTACTACTTATTTTTTAATCTTATCCTATATAGTGGTTGGAGAGATCCTGAGTTGAATACACCTTGCTTCTAGCCTGGTCGCCTACCTTCTCTCCCAACTTCCTAGCCGAGATATTCCTCGTTAACTCTCTCGGCTTCTCATTGGTTGAGATCGTTCTACGTGCCTACTTCTGATACGCTATTAGTTTGTCATGCTTAACTGTGATTGGTTGTTGGTACCTCCATTGTCGTCATTATTGCCATCTTCCAGGAAGAAGAAGGTCTTTGAACTTTAGTTTTATGGGTCCTGGGCAGTGACCTTTACTTCCTGGATGATGCAATCCTGGTAATTGCTGTTCTCTCTTTCGCGAAGCCTAACTTTTATTTCAATATTTTGACGATACATTGCATAGATTGTGGTGGGATTACATATTGCTTTATACAATTTATCACATATATATATATATATGATATAAGATCCTGTCGACTTTCAATGTGGCAATATAGTGATAAAAATGTGGTGAGGAAAGAGAAATAATCACACGACGAGTTGGTAGAGGAATAACCCAGGCAACCAGCGAGAGAGATAGGGGGGCCAGCCACCGCTGCGCGGCCGGCCGTTCGTGTCGCACACAATCACCCAACTGTGTTAATTAGTCCTGAGGTTCTACGAAATGGGCCCCTTGGAATGTGGCCAGTGGCTCAAATGACCGTACTTTAGCTGCGTTCTCTCTCTACGTCTCTCTCTGGTCGACTGTAGATTTACTTTATTATTCCTGGAAGGGTAATATTATGACATATGGCCCCCGTTGAAGAAGGCTGAACATGGTTTGAGTATACTTAAAGCTGGAGAAGCCAGGAATAGAGAAAATAATTTTACAGTTGAAATTAATTAAGGTTATGGTGACATAGTTTTATGTAAATAAAATATTGTATAGTACACAAGTAAATATTATTTACAAACAGTTTTACAACACCGGAGAGTTTGATATTTAATGGAATTTTGGATAATATCAAAGCTACAAAAGGCTATATACAATAACATCTAATGTATTATAAGGGAAATGTTATTGAGGAGTGTGAACAAGGAGAAGAAGAGTCACATACATATGATGAAAATATTGAGCCATTAAGACTGGGGAACTCTACATTTTGAGATATGTTTTCAGGCGGACATGGCAAGGGGAAGACTTGGCATGGGGTTTCTATGCTATAGATGTAGGGTACGAGAAATGAGGTTGAGGCTGGAAATTGCGTGAGCTCAGGACTGAGGTAAATATAGAACTACATACAATGTTAGAATTTTGGCGAACAGAGCGAGGGGAAACTTGCTTTGGGCCATTCTACCTTATCTATGCAGTTACTTGTATAGCGAGTCCGAGGGGAAAAGTCCCGTGTGTAGGTGAGGAAGTCGCATGGACTTATAGTTAATTTGAGAAGATAAAATAGTTCGAGATACTAAGGTAGAATATATAGGCGAACAGAGCGAGGGTAAACTTGCTTTGGGCCTTTCTACCTTAATTGTTTCGATACTATGAGACTTTAGTAGTTTTAACCAATTGGAGGAAAGTATGCGCGCACAGTGCCAAAAATTGGGACGAGGACGGCGTTGTCCTTTACAAGTGACAAGCTGCTCGGACACGAGGTGTTTGAACCGTCGTGGGAGCTTGTGCAAGGCGATGATTTCGCGGTGGGTTTAACGTAAAACCCATGTCTGCGCGAAATGATGACGGACCGGACAGAATCAGCGACGATGTTTAACGTACCTCCGTGGGAAATATCAGAGGTAGGTTATATCGTGCTGGTTTGGACAAGGGACAAACATAGATTTGAAGACAGGGTCCGTGTGGCGAACGTGTGGCGCGAGAAGAAGGGGCGAACTGTGCCGCTCGATGCAGGTTGTTCAAGTGTGAACAAAAAGGAGTTGATAAACATCTAGCAGTTAGTCAATCTGCATCCTGTGACGAACACACCATTGGCTAGATGGTGTGGGTCGGTGGATATGCTAGAGATGAACTACGAAATATATTATCATAAATGAAGGGCGAAGATTAGAATTTTGAAATGACAATATTGCTGGCAATAATTATCGATAATTGATTAATCAATAATTCTATAAAAGGTCCTGAGCTGGTATAAGGTTGACAAAGTTGTAAGAATGAGAGGAACATCAAGGGGAAGATAGATAAGAGTAACCAAGGGTTGGTTGTAAGCAAGGCTCACGTGGTGGTTGGAATTCTTCGACGCCTGAATTACAGAGTGAATTTTGAGTCGTTTAGGGAAAGAAATTATATTTCGTGAGCCGTGCTTACAAGTAGAAGAGAAGTTCATATACAAAAGAGTAAAGATGTTTAGGTACTGGAGCCCTATTGTGATTGAGCACTATTATGAAATTGATTGTTGTTATTATTAAAAATCGTAAAGCATGCATAGATAGAATGCCAATTTTAAGGCATCACTTTAAAATAAAAATATTTCATTAAAATATCTATTATTAATTCGATTGGTAAGGTACAAATTTAATGGGTTACAATATCGAGATAAATAGTATTGAGAATAAAATCATTGTTAATAGGCGTGGAGAGAATAAATTGAACTAAACTAATTATAGAAAATATTGGCATCAGAGTTTACAACGAATGACTTTTTTGAAGAATGAATGGTAGGGGTGGAAACAATTACACTCACAGATTATGCTGGTTGAGGGCGTAAGTAGGTTCATTAAGTTCATTGAGGGAGGGTTCTTTCTGCTGATATTGTACGGGACAGTGTTGTCCGCCACAGTAGTGTCAGGGATATGGCGGAGTCTTGTCCATGATGATGGAAGGTGTCCTGCTCTGGCGCGGCGATCGTCCTTGGGCAGGTCTAGTGCTGGAAGAAGTGGGCGGCAGCTTCATCTCCGTCGTAGGCGATCACTTCTTCGGGGTAACGGTTCAAAAGTTGGCGAGGAAGGGGTTGAGGGCTCGAAGAGGAGTGGTTACAGTTGAGTTGGGTTTGGCCGATCATCGTGGCTTGGCTTCTTGTTTCTTCATACTCTGGTATATGAGGGATTTGCTTCCCGGCCAGGTCTTATCCTGTCGACTCTTCTGATATAAGATCCTGTCGACTCTCCTGATATAAGATCCTGTCGACTTTCAATGTGGCAATATAGTGATAATAATGTGGTGAGGAAAGAGAAATAATCACACGACGAGTTGGTAGAGGAATAACCCAGGCAACCAGCGAGAGAGATAGGGGGCCAGCCACCGCTGCGCGGCCGGCCGTTCGTGTCGCACACAATCACCCAACTGTGTTAATTAGTCCTGAGGTTCTACGAAATGGGCCCCTTGGAATGTGGCCAGTGGCTCAAATGACCGTACTTTAGCTGCGTTCTCTCTCTACGTCTCTCTCTGGTCGACTGTAGATTTACTTTATTATTCCTGGAAGGGTAATATTATGACATATATATATGTTATATTTCTATAGGTGTGAAAAAGAATTAGCAGTCGTTTGTGGCTGTCTCCCCCTCAATAATCATCTCTTTATTTTTTCAAATCTTTTTTAAACAAAGCAAAAATTTACATACTCCATTTAGTTAAATCTTCAGAAAAAAAAACAAAATAAAATTTACATTCTATCATTCAAAATGTATCACTACCCCCCCACAAAAAAAATTGTATTAATTTTTTTTCTCAACGGAGGTTAGGAGGGGATGGAAGGTAAAGGATAAGATACATTGCAAAAATTATATTACACAAGTAACCATATTGTTAGGGGAAAATCACAGGAAAAGGTGGCCATACAAAACCTAATTAACAATAGGCAGGGAAAAAAATGATATTTTAAAATTTGGACATTACATGTCTATGGAGACACTCTCCATGTAGAATCCCATTCCAGGGCAACCTTTTGTTATTTTCCCAATGAACCGTACCCCAGTTCTTGGAATGTATATGACCTTTTTCACCTTTGGAAAACCTCACAGGATACAACTGGTTCCGATTCAGTTTGGGTGTCTACCGAAACCAGCAGTAGTTTCTCCAGGGGCTCTGTGGGGTTATCTGGATTTTTGTTTTTTTAATGGAAGAGAACAAAACCTGAGGACTATCGGTGGAAGCTTGCTTGTTAGGTTCGACACCCAAGCATCCTTCCAAATCCTCTTCTTCCTGAAATGGGAATGGTGGTTCAATGTGATATGTAAGTAATAAAGTATGACGTCCTTTCTAGTCGTCTCAAGGTGACACCAGCTTGCGGCCGGACACCTGGGGGATCCAGGTGTGGGGAAAAAGGGCGTTGGTCCAGATGTTGACAGTTAGTTAGGTTACAGTGGATATTTTCGGACAGCCGACCGCAGTGCTAGGGCATCATCATCTCACGACGGTCCCAGCAGCTTTAGGCTGGACGCCGAGCTTTTCCACAGTTAATTCTCAACTTTCCCCTGGTCCTGTGTGGTGCCACGTGAGATGTACTAGGAGGGCGTCTTTTGACCCCAAACTTTGTCGTTACTGTCCCGTGCGGACTTCCCACTCTGCACGCCTTGCCACTCAACCCCGACTGCTTCCAACACACTTGTTGTCTTACCCGGGTTTACGACATATATATATAGTAATTTAAGCCAACAACCCCATATTTATATAACTTATAACAAGATTTTAATGTTGTATAATAGAAACACATCTGTAAATGATTATACGCATTATTGACATGTGTCATTACATCATCATATGTAATGTACTTTGTACAAACTGAGGATAAATAAATAAAATCTGTAATAGATTAAGAGTTGAGCTGAAGCAAGAGATAGAAGTCATAACGTCTAAAATCGAGATATTTTTAGAAGTCCCAAAACAAGGTCTAAAGATGGAAACTGCCACGGAGCCAGTGTCCAATTTCGCTGGACGATCCACGCCCCTGTCGCATCTGTTGAAATGCAATACTCCCTTTCTCAGAAAAGGTATATAAAGCCTCCGTCCTAGCCAAAAATACAGTCACTTTGCTTTGGGCCTTTTTACCTTTAGTAGTTTTAACTAATTGAAGGAAAGTCTGCGCGCACAGTGCCAAAAATTGAGACGAGGACTGCGTTGTTCTTTACAATTGACAAGCTGCTCGTACACGAGGTGTTTGACCCGTCGTGGGAGCTTATGCGAGGAGATGAATTCGCGACGGGTTGAACGTAAAACCCATGTCTGCGCGAAATGATGACGGACCGGACAGAATCAGCGACGATGTTTAACGTACCTCCGTGGGAAATACGGACGTAGGTTATATCGTGCTGCTATGGACAAGGGACAAACATATATTTGAAGACAGGGCCCGTGTGGCGAATGTGCGGCGCGAGGAGAAGGAGCGAACTGTGGCGCTCGATGCAGATTGTTCAAGTGCGAACAAAAAGAAGTTGATAAACATCTAGCAGTTAGTCAATCTGCATCCTGTGACGAACACACCAGTGGCTAGATGGTGTGGGTCGGTGGATATGCTAGAGAGAAACTACAAAATATATTATCATAAATCAAGGGTGAAGATTAGCATTTTGAAATGGCAATATAGTAGTTCGATAAGTGATAACTCCTTAATTTTCTAGAGGGGCATGGGCTGGTAGGTTGACAAAGTTGTAAGGATGAGTGTGACATTCAGGGCAAGATTGATAAGGGTTACTAAGGGTTGGTTGTAAGCAAGGCTCACGTGGTGGTTGGAATTCTTCGATGCCTAAGCTAACAGAATGAATTATGGGTCGGTTAGGGAAAGAAATTATTTTCCGTGAGCAGTGCTTACAAGTAGGAGGGAAGGTCATATACAAAGTGGTACAAATGTCCAGGTAGTGAAGCGCTATTTTATAGACAACTTGATTATGAAAAATAAATTGTTAATATTAAAAATCGTAAAACATCAATAAGTAGAATTCCATTTTTTTCAAAGGGGTGGCTTTGAAATAGAAATTATTTCATTAAAATGACGATTATTAATTTCGATTGGTAAAGTAACTAATTTAATGGGTTACATATATCTAGAAATATCGTATGGATAATAAGATCACTGTTAATAGGCGTGGAGAGAATAAATGGAACTATGATCATTTTTACATATTCACACAAATTAAACTAAACTAATTATGTAAATATTGGTACCAGAGTCTACAAGGAATGATTTCTTTAAAGAATGAATGGTAGGGTTAAAACAATTTCACTCACAGGTTATGCTATTTGAGGGCGAAAATAGATTCATTGAGTCTCGGGAAGGTTCTGTATGTTGAAACTGTACGTGCCAGTGTTGTCCGCCACAGTAGCGGCAGGGGTTTGGCAGAGTCCATGATGATGGAAATGTCCTGCCCTGGCACGGTGGTCGTTCTTGGGCAGATCTAGTGCTGGGAGAAGTGTGCAGCAGGTTCATCTCCGTCGTAGGTGATCACTTCTTCCGGATCACGGTTCAAAAGTTGGCGAGGAAGGGGGTGAGGGCTCGAAGAGAAGTGGCTACAGTTGAGTTGGTTTTAAATTCTTGTGGAACTTGGTTGTGGGTTTGTCCGATCACCATGGCTTTGCTTCTTTCTTTTTTTTCATATTCTAGTAGGTATGGGAATTTGTTTCCCGGCCAGGTCTTTTCCTGTCGACTTTTAATGTGACAATATAATAATAGGTGGGAAGATAAATAAGGACACCACAAGTTTGAAAGAAGAACCCCAGACAACCAGAGAGAGAGGGGGAGAGACGGGCCCGGCTACAGCCGGGCGGCCGTTCGTGTCGCACACAATCTCCAACTGTCTTCAAAGTTCCGCGGTTCCAAGTAACGTACCCCAGAGGTCGCCCCTTGGAATGTCGCTGATGTCTAAAGTGATCGAACTCTACCCTCCCGTCTCTCTCTGAGTTGTCTGTAGGCTTGCTCTATTAGTCCTGGAAGAGTATATATTATGACATATATACATACCTCTCGGGGAAAAAGCTGTTGGGTAAAACTCGGGCGTTGCCTGGGTCATTCGGGTAGTCTATATATATAAAAATGAATGTATGTGTGTCTGTTTGTCCTTTATGCCTGACCAAACCACTCATTGGAACGCCATGAAACTTTGGGAAGTTATTTAGTATAGTACTGGGAAGGTTTCTAGCAAATAAAATTTTTGAAATAACTTTTCGCCTAAAAATAATCAAGGTAAATATTCTAATTTATCTGTAATAATTCAACAATCTGCTCTAAATATTATCATGATGATACGATGATTTTGTAATGTAGAAAATTAGGAAAGACAAAATTCAGGATGACACGGCAATTTATTTGAGAAAAGAATAATGATACAATTCCAAGGCAAGATACTATTCCTTTAACTTCCAATTACCGAGGGAACCAATTATTATTGATTTTATTCAACTTATCGAGTATTTTTCAAGGGATCGGGGGAAATGTTCACTTTATCGAGAGATTCGTTAGACAAACCTTTACTCGGGTAAAACCCGGGCGAAGCCGGGTACGTCCGCTAGTGTGCTATAAAATGTACTAACTGTAGTGATTAGGCAATGAATTGAATACTTCACGCATTATTAGCTTTTAACATATAAAAAGGAAAATATTTGAAAAGAATGCAAAATATATATTTTTTTAAAAGGCACTCCTGGAAGTGAACCTATTCTACTATGTCTCTGTGTTTGAGCGAAGGCTCTCTGTAATATATTATTACTAGACGAATGGCCCGGGCAACGCCCGGGTTTTACCCGAGTGCGTATATATTTTTAAAATGTTTTAATTAAAAAACTATTCGTTACAATTATAAATTGGCGCCGTGGATGTCTCTCTTGTGAAACGTCCCGCTCCAAACTGTGTGTGTCTTGAAAATATAAAAATAAAAATGTGAACGGAAAAATATGTCCAGGGTAGCCTAGTGGTCATGGCATCTGCCCGGTAAGCGGAAGGTCGTGGGTTCGATTCCCATCCCTTGACACTTTTTTTATTTTATCCATTCTGACCAAAATCTATCCGTGAACTTCACACAGTGAACTTCACACAGAGAGAATAAGGCAATTATATAAGTAGATAATCCAAATTGTGCCTTATCACACACTATTTTTTTATTTGGCCGTATTACCTTGTGTTTATAATCTATGACGTAATGCCGGCGGCGCGCGCCCGTTGGCTGCCGGCGAGCACGTGACCTCCCTGCGCGCGCGCATCCGTGACAGAACCGGCCGGCCCATGACGGTCGTGACTATATATATAATGGATGGATAATAATAATAATATAATAATAATTATTATTATTATTATTATTATTATCATTAGATAATATTAATGATCATAATGATGATGCGCGCGAATCCGTGACAGAACCCATGACGGTCGTGACTATATATGTTGATGGATGGATAATAATAATAATATAATAATAATAAGGAGGCGGAGCAACGGGCACGGCGAGGAGGCGCAGAAGCGAGCACGGCGAGGATGCGGAGCAACGGGCACGGCGAGGAGGCGGAGAATCGAGCACGGCGAGGAGGCGGAGCAACGGGCACGGCGAGGAGGCGGAGAACCGAGCACGACGAGGAGGCGGAGCAACGGGCACGGCGAGGAGGCGTAGAATCGAGCATGGCGAGGGGGCGAAGAATCGAGCACGGCGAGGAGACGGAGAATCGAGCAGGGCGAGGTAGCGGATAACCGAGCACGACGAGGAGGCGGAGCAACGGGCACGGCGAGGTGGCGGAGAACCGAGCACGGCGAAGAGGCGGAGAACCGAGCATGGCGAGGAGGCGGAGCAACGGGCACGGCGAGGAGGCGGAGAACTGAGCACGGCGAGGAGGCGGAGCAACGGGCACGGCGAGGAGGCGGAGAAGCGAGCACGGCGAGGAAGCGGAGAATCGAGCACGTCGAGGAGGCGGAGAATCGAGCACGGCGAGAAGGCGGAGAATCGAGCACGGCGAGGATGCGGAGCAACGGGCACGGCGAGGAGGCGGATTAGCGAGCATGGCGGGGAGGCGGAGAATCGAGCACGGCGAGGAGGCGGAGCAACGGGCACGGCGAGGAGGCGGAGAACCGAGCACGACGAGGAGGCGGAGCAACGGGCACGGCGAGGTGGCGGAGAACCGAGCACGGCGAAGAGGCGGAGAACCGAGCATGGCGAGGAGGCGGAGCAACGGGCACGGCGAGGAGGCGGAGAACCGAGCACGGCGAGGAGGCGGAGCAACGGGCACGGCGAGGAGGTGGAGAAGCGAGCACGGCGAGGAGGCGGAGAATCGAGCACGGCGCGGAAATGAAGAACCAATAAAGAAGTGTCGAGTACAATTCGGTTTTCGAAATTAATTATAAAGAAATAAATACTTGAAGAAAAAAAGTAGTTTCCAAGATTATTAAAACATTTTTGGCAATATGAAGTACTATATGATTACACACAAAATAATAAAACATTACAATCTCTATCTCCAATTCAGGTATTATCTAGTCCAGGGGTCGGCAAACTGCGGCTGGCGAGCCACATGCGGCTCTTTATTTAGTTCCACACACATACACAAATTTATCCCTAAATATATATAAGTCGGGGTATGTATGTATTGGGAGTAAAAATAGGTTTTGAGGGATTTGCAAAAGAAGCCACAACAAATATTATATAAATAGCATTGGACCTTGTAAAGTTTCATGTTAAGGCTTCATCATTTCCCAAAAAAAATCAGAAGGAGTCTTTACACTCAAGTGTAAGGAACTTTTTTTTTTTTTGGTGCTCTAACCTTTGTTGTCATGTCAACCTTTGTGCCAACAAAACACAATTTGCGGGAAGCGCTGCTTTTTTTGTTTTAATTTGAAGAAAACTGCAGCTGATGGGCATCGATTGCTGTGTGAGGCATATGGGGAACATGCTCTATCAATAAAACATGTGAGTACTGGTTTCAGCGTTTCGAACGTGGCGATTTTGACACCAGAGACAAAGAACACGAAGGGAGGCCAATAAAATTTGAAGACGCTGAGTTGGAGGCTTTATTGGACCAAGATTCAAGCCAAACTCAAGAGGAGCTCGCTGAAACCTTGGGAGTGACTCAAAAAGCGATTTCGAACCGTCTCAAGGTCATGGGTATGGTGCAAAACAAGGAAATTGGGTTCCATATGAACCCAAGCCAGGAAACATTGAGCACCGTATTTGCATGTGCGAACTACTGCTCAAAAGACAAAATCGGAAGGGTTTTTTTGCATCGAATCGTGACGGGGGACGAAAAGTGGATTCACTACGACAACCCATAGCGCAGAAAATCGTGGGGTAAGCCCGGTCATGCCTCAACTTCAACGTTCAAACCGAATATTCATGGCAAGAAGCTAATGCTGTGCATCTGGTGGGATCAGCTCGGAGTGATCTACTATGAGCTACTTCAGCCTAACGAAACCATCACTGGAGAACGTTACCAACAACAATTGATGCGATTAAGCCGAGCATTGAAGATTAAACGCCCACTATATGCCAAAAGACATGACAAGGTGATCTATCAGCACGACAACGCTCGGCCACATGTTGCAAAAGTTGTCAAGTAGACTTCGGAGGCGTTTCAATGGGATGTCCTACTCCACCCGCCGTATTCACCCGACATTGCTCCTTCAGACTACCACATGTTCCGTTCGATGACACATGGCCTGGCCGAGCAGCACTTCACTTCTCACGAAGAGGCGAAAATTGGGTCAATGTTTGGATCGCCTCAAAAGACGAGGAATTTTTTCGACACGGAATCCGTATGCTGCCTGAAAGATGGGAAAAAGTCGTAGCTAAAGATGGACAATACTTTGAATGAAATATAATGTACTGCTTTCTCTGAATAAAGCTTCGAATTTATAAAAAAAAATCTCTCAAAACTTATTTGTACGCCTAATACATATGATATTACTTAAAGAAAATCATTTAAATAATCATAAAAATTATTTAAAATGATAATTATCAAAAAGAATAATTTACTAAATAATATTCACAAGAATAATAAAATAATTTATGTGAATAAAAAGATAATAAAGAAATTGGGTTGGTCAAACATCATTGGAACAAGCTAAATCATTGTTTCATTAATTTTCCCCCCACTAGATGTCGCTCTGCCATCTAAAATGCTTGTGTGAGCGGTCAGGAAATGCCATTTTTGTTTTATTATCAACACCTCACTATTTTTATATATATATTAAAAAAAAATTCACAAAATTATATAAAAGCAATAAAGGAATAAATGGTCATTAAGGGTCTTATTGTATTAAAATGCTATCGAGTCAATTAAATGTGTAGCTGAAAATTATTTATTCACAGATTTCTTGATTTTACAGATACCCTTGTAGGGCTCATTCAGATTTTCCCAGCCTTGTTGCTTGCTATCCACGTCCTGTCTCATTGTTAACTCCTCCGTGACTCTTTTCAAAATTCAAAACCCCTACCAAACACACCTCTCCCAATCTTAGATTGGACAAAAAATAAAATAATTGATCACAGATTACTCTTTATCCCTGAATATTTCTCTATTAACTGTAAAAAAAGTGTAAAAATATATATAAATAAAATATTTTATCCTTCCTTATATATATAAAAATGAAATGCGAAATCGATGTTTGTTATCGCATCACGCAAAATCTACTGACTCAATCATTATGGAATTTCGCATGTAGGTAGCTGAAGATTTCGTTTAACATATAGGCTATTCAAAAAACTAAAAAAGTTAATGCGCTTTTTTTTTTAAATAAAAAACCAAAAAGCGTTAGTTCCAGTCTTTTACCGCTAGGGCGCAGCACTGGTCGCGACGATAAATGAATTTGATTTTTTAAAGCATCGGTGGTTCAGTGGTAGAATGCTCGCCTGCCACGCGGGCGGCCAGGGTTCGATTCCCGGCCGATGCATTTTTTTAAAACAATTTTTAAAACTCATTTATATTATACTAGACGAATGGCCCGGGCAACGCCCGGGTTTTACCCGAGTGCGTATATATTTTTAAAACGTTTTAATTCAAATACTATTCGTTACAATTATAAATTGGCGCCATGGATGTCACTCTTGTGAAACGTCGCGTTCCAAACTGTGTGTTTTTAAAACGTTTTAATTAAAATACAATTCGTTACAATTATAAATTGGCGCCGTGGATGTCTCTCTTGTGAAACGTCCCGCCCCAAACTGTGTGTGTCTTGAAAATATAAAAATAAAAATGTGAATTTTTATAAAGATTATATCATGTCGATTTTTTTTTTTGCATTTCACCTACTAAATCGATAGAGATAATTACATTTGCAACATGAACTTAGGTATATTGACTAAATAGAAAACTGCATAGTAATAAAGATCATTTTTTAAAGGCACCATATCGTTTTTTTATCAATAAAATCGAAACAAAAATTAACGATAAATAACGATAATTGCCTTAAAAAGAAATTGCCTTAAAAAAAAGAAACATTCGCGGTGATTTTGTCTTGCATTCGTTTATACAATTATTATATATGAATGACCCGGGCAGGTTTTACCCGATTAAATGCTTTTGTTCAAATACTATTCGTTACAATTATAAATTGGCGCCGTGGATGTCATTCTTGTATAATATATAAATGAGTTTTAAAAATTGTAAAAAAAAATGCATCGGCCGGGAATCGAACCCGGGCCGCCCGCGTGGCAGGCGATCATTCTACCACTGAACCACCGATGGTTATGAAAAATCCCATCCGTGAGCTTCAAACAAACAGACAGAATAAGGCAAATATATAAGTAGATCTTCTATATAAATGGAAATTTCATAAGTGGTGTTCGCTAAAAACTTTCGTTACAATGCATCAATTTCGACCAAATTTTCAACATTTATGTAAAACGAGATGGAGCAGGTTTTGCTTAACATCAAAATATTTTTCCCAACTTTAAAATACATAACTTTGCTGTTATCGATAAAATACAAAAAAAAAATTCAACAGAGTTAATTTTATTTATATATAAATACAAAAAAAATTCAGCAATTCATTCAACTCAATCTAAAAAAATATTCAAAACAAGCAATTTTAAGATAACACCATATGTAAAACAGTCGGCCAAGAAAACAACAACGATATTACATCTTTCTCACATATTCACACACAATCTTGATTAATAATTAAAACTAATCTTTAGCATTGTTTATTATACTTCATAATATATAATATTCGTTAGGCAAACTTTCACTCAGATAAAACCCGGGCGAAGCCGGGTACACATCCGCTAGTTCTATTTATATGAGTGAAAAATGTTAAAAATCTTACTTTAGAGAAATAATATTTATATTATTCTATTAAAATAAATCAATATTAATTAAAATATAACTATCAATATCAAACCAAAATTATATATAAATTAAAGTCATTATCTATATAAAATTACAAATAAATCAAAAATAGCAATTAAAAACTCATTGTGAGGAAATATTTTGTAATTTTAAAAGTTTTTCACAATTTCATCATGAATAAATATGAAAATGTTGTTATTAAAGTGTGAAATTTGGTGTTAAAAATTTTGACATTAGTGCAAAATGTGGTCTTAAAAGTGTTAAACCTATATATTAAAAGCTCTTCCTTACTGCATTTTGTTCAATTAAAATATGCATTACATAATTGAATAAAATGTTTTCAGTAATTAAAAGCATTTTTTGAATAACTAAATCAATTAAAAATGCCTACAAAGATTTTTTTTGTTTGGTGACGTGTCCTATTTTCAAATTGCTATCGTACTTTTTCAGTGTGAATTTTTTTTTTTTAAGTTTAATTATCAGCTTTGCATTGGCATAAAGTCTAATTGAGGCATTGTGATTTATATATTTTAATGATTCTTTAATACAAAATTCTGATTTAATCAAAATACTATTTAAAAAATAAATTTATTGTGTCACACTTTGATGTACAATTTGTTTGGAATCAATAAAAATCGATTAGAAATTGTTATTTAAATTTCTTTTATCATCATAATATTTTCCTGATGTTTAAAGATTTTTGTAGGGGAAGTAGAAGGGGCGTTTAAATTAAATACCACTTATTTTTATATTATTTGTAAATATGAGTTCGCGAGCCGAAAAAGAAAAACAGCGACAAATTCAAGACAAATGTCAAATGATATTAAATCAACTTCTTCGTGAAGAAGATAATAAATACTGTGTAGATTGTGATGCAAAAGGTAAATAAACACAATTTATCTTTAAATTAATTCACAAAATATGTTATAATATCAAACCGTGATTTAAAGTAGAAAATTATATTTCATAGTAATCATAAATATATATATTTTTTGTTTGAGTTACTATTTAAATTTAAAAGCCACTGATAATTTTTTTTCAACGAAAATAAAAAGTGATTATACGTATTGAAATATAATTTTCTTTCTGTTAGTATATTTCTATATATTTTTTGATACTAGTTTCTTTTTAAAGGTATCATAGGTTATATACAAAAATCTTGATTAGATATAAGCACTTTGAGCAAATACTTTCTGATAAGATTATTTTAGAAAATGTTTCAAAAATTGTAGCAATTTTAGAATATTCTTTTTTTCAATAAATAGTTTGGTCTTTAAAAAAAAAATTCAATATAATTGTGTTCTTACAAAATGAATGCCTGTTGTGTGTGATAATATTTTAGATTGAAAAATAATGAAGTCGACTGCAAAAATTAAAATTTTCACAGCTATCTTCTAAATATTCTTCTCTTAATATATCTTACAAAATGTATTGATTAGGATATGTCCTATTTGTGTATCATTTTTAATGGGGGCAATTATTTCTTTTGTTGCCCAATCTTCTGTTTTCTAATGTGTGATTATATAAGCATTCTAACAATTGGTCCATTGTTGGAGGTTGTTTGCTATAGTTTTGTTCACCATTTAAATCAATGAGAATATAATAGGCATGAACAAACATACTTTGACATGCTATTTTTTAATATACAACCTCTTTAATTCAACACCCCATGGATCAAAGCTTTCAGTTGAATTAAAGTAAGGGTTGAATCAGTTAGATGATTTCATCACAACATTCATTGCTAATGGACATTTTTCTCTAGGATAACCAAATATATAATTAAATAATAATTTTAGAAAATCTTCTCCTCCTTCTTTCTTATCTCCACTCAATCATATTAAGATATCAAGCTTGTAAAGCTTGTAGATGGTGTCTGCCGGGGAAGAGTAGAGCTCTTCAAGGGATGAGTCAATACAGTCAACAGTGTGTTATTTTTTAGAAAATACTGTTGTGAAATATATTTTAATTGATAATAAACACAAGGTAATAAGACCAAATAAATAAATAGTGTGTGACGTTTCGGTAACAGCGTTGTTACCATCTTCTCTATAATCCAAATTGTGCCTTATCAATCTAATTGATAATGTTAATTTGATACCACATTGGGACTTTTTAATTTAATTATTTCAGAATGATTTATGATTAACTTTAAGTGACGGATAAAATAGCATTAATACATTTGTGAATAAAGGAAAAATTACAAATATTATTTTAATATAAGTCTTCTTCTTTCTTATCTCCACTCAATCATAGTATGGTATCTGATCTGTGATATATTATTACTCTACTCTGTATTATTGATCATCATCTTGTAAACAACAATATACGTATAATCGAATTGTAAAAGAATAAAATAATTATAGTAGCTTAAAAATAGTGTATCTTTCATTTATCTATATATATATATATAAAGTGCAATTTCTTACAAAATAATTTTCACCATTAATATTTAACAATTAATAGAAACGTATCAAATGGCGACGAAGAATTAACGTAAGTATGGCCACCACTAATTTAAATTATCCAAGGTTTCGTGAAGGTGAAGATCTAAATTGTTATTTGGAACAATTAGAAGAATGTTTTAAATTGAACAAAACATTAGAAGCAGACAAAGTATCTGTGTTATTAACGTCTATTGATGTTAATGTTTATAAGACTTTGCGCGATTTGTTGGTACCCAGAAGGCCAAGTGACCTTAAATATAAAGATTTAGTAGAGGTTTTAACCAGCCATTTATATCCAATAAAAAATAAGCACTATGAAAGATATTTATTTCACAAGATTGTACAAAAAGAAAATGAGCCTGTGGGAAAATTTGTTTTGAGGCTTAAATCTCAGGCAGACAAGTGCAAATTTACTGACATAAATGAAAATTTGTGTGATCAATTTGTAAGTGGTTGCTTCGATGAAGCTACGCTTAAAAGGCTGCTAAGTGAACCTTTTTTAACGTTTGATAGTGCAATAAATATTGCAAATTCTGTAGAGGCAGCGAAGTCACAAGTAAATTTGATCAAAAACCTGGTCATGATATTGATAAGTTGAAAGCCAGATCTAAAAATTTTAAATTCCCATGTAAATACAATAATCCTTGCAAAATTTGTGGAAAGTCTAACCACGATACGAAGTTATGCAAATTTAAAAATGCTTAATGTTATATTTGCAATAAGAAAGGGCACATTGCTCCAGTATGTTGGAATAAAAAATCGGCCCAAAATTCTGGAATGAATAAACCCAATCTGAATAAATTGAATACTATTCAGTGCAACACATTAGAAAACGCACCAAAAATATTGGTAAATGTTAAAATTGAAGATGCAGACACTATAATGGAGGTTGACACTGGTGCAGACGTGTCTGTAGTTTCAAAGAAATTTTTTCTTACAAATCTCAAAAATGTCACTCTAGAGAAATACAGTGGACATTTGAAAAGTTTTTCAGGAAATATGATACCAGTTTTTGGAAAATGCTTGGTAAATGTTAGTTACAAAAACTATCAGGAAAAACTACCCCTAATTGTGACAGGCCAGTTTAATAACCAAACGCCGCTACTGGGCAGAAATTGGATAAGAATTTTAAAAACTGATTGGCCCAATTGCGTTTTTGATATCTGTAATAATATAAATGTAATTTCAAATTTAGAACTGTTTTTAGAAGTATATAAGAGAGTATTTGAAAATAAAGATTTACCAATTCAGGGCATTAAAGGTTCAATATCATTGAGGCCAAATGCTAAGCCCAAATTTTTTAAATTTAGACCAGTACCCTTTTCCATTAAAGAGAAGATAGACAAAGAACTAGACAGACTTGAAAAAAGTCAAATAATTGAAAAGGTTAATGCTAGTGATTGGTCTACGCCTTTAGTAACGGTAATAAAGTCAAATGGAGAACTACGTTTGTGTGGTGATTTTAAAAATACTTTGAATAATTGCATTGAAGATGAGAAATATCCATTACCTACTATAGAAACTATGTTGGGAAATCTAGGAGGAAACAAGATTTTTACCAAATTGGATCTCTCCTCCGCATATCATCAAATTGAAATGGATGAAGCATCAAAAAATCTGCTAGTGGTATCTACCCATAGAGGACTTTACCGATATAATAGATTGCCTTTTGGCATCAGTCCAGCTTCAGCCATTTTCCAGAGGTGTATGGACAGCCTTTTTCATGATGTTCCCAACACGGTGATATACTTAGATGATATTTTCATTGGTTCTAAAGATGAACAAGAACATTACAGAATTTTAAAAATGATCTTCGATAAATTGAAAGAGCTAAATTTCACCCTTAATAAAGAAAAATGCTTATTTTTAAAAAAAGACATTTGTTTTCTAGGTCATATTATAAATGAAGATGGTGTTAGACCAGATTCAAAGAAATTGGAAGCATTAGAAAGGTGTAAAAAGCCTTTCGACAAAACATCATTGAAGAGTTTTCTAGGGATGTTGAGCTTCTATTCAAAATACATACCTAATATGTCAACCTTGGCTGGTCCTCTTTATCAACTCCTAAAGAAGGACAATCGTTGGAAATGGTCTAGCCAATGCGAAAAGGCATTTCTGAATTTGAAGTTAACTCTATTAAATTCCCAGGCGCTTATTCACTATTCAATGAAGCTTCCATTAACTTTAACCTGTGATGCATCTGCCTATGGCATAAGTGGGGTCTTGTGTCATATTGTGGAAGGGGAAGAGAAGCCAATCACCTTTGTTTCCAGAACATTGTCAAGTGCAGAAGTCAAATACTCTCAGACTGAGAAAGAAGCACTTGCTATTGTGTTTGCAACTTCCAAACTGAGACAATACTTGTTTGGGAGAAAATTTGTGTTAAAGAGTGATCATAAAGCTTTAACGACTGTTTTTGGAAACAAAAGACTTCTTCCGCCTTTAATTGCAAATCGCTTGCATAGGTGGGCTTTAGAGTTGTCTAATTTCGATTTCGATATTAAATATACAAATAAAGATACCATGCTCTGTGCGGATGCATTTTCAAGACTTCCACTTGAGGAAATAAATTCAAGGGGAGACAACATTGATTTGGTGACACATGATATATCATTTTTAAATGTAACTCCATTGGACCACCTCATTATTGAAGAAGAAACCAATAAAGATCCGGTTTTAAATAAGCTCAAGGAATATCTATTAGAAGACCCTCAGTTAGCAAAAAAGGATGAAACAATGAAACCATTCCTTTCAAAATTGGAAAATTTTTCTGTACTGCAGGGATGCATTTTTGTTGATTCTAGGGCAGTGATTCCAAGAACCTGTCAAGATCAAATGTTGAAGTTACTTCATCAAAGTCATATAGGAATCAATCGCATGAAATCTCTAGCCAGATCTTCGGTTTGGTGGCCAAAAATGGATAGTCAAATTGAAGAGTTTGTGAAGGAATGTTCTCCCTGTATGCATCATCAGACAGCTCCTCCCGCTGAGAACACACCTTGGCCCAGGACTAACCAACCGTGGCAGCGAGTTCATGTTGACCATTTCTATTTCAGAGGTGATTGTTATTTATTAGTAGTAGATGCAAATTCAAATTGGATTGAAGTATTCCCAGTTAGAGGTACTACTTCGCAAGAAAATATTAAGCTTCTACGGGAGTGTTTCGCCAGGTATGGATTACCGCAATGCTTAGTGTCTGACAATGGCCCCCCCCTTCAATTCGATTGAATTTAAGGAGTTCTTACGGAAAAATAATGTATACCACTTAACCTCGCCAGCATATAATCCCTCGTCTAACGGAATTGCTGAAGTTTCGGTAAGAATAATAAAAAAATCTCTGGAAAAGTCGTTAGAAGAATCTCCAAACTCAAATATGGACTGTATTTTACAAAATGTTCTGTTTAATTATAGAAATACGCCTACCTCTTTAGATAAGCCTCCTGTAGAACGTCTCCTAAGTTATGTGCCTAGAACATTTGTAAATTGCTTGAACTCTGAATTTATCCAGAAGACTTTTGGGAGAAATGAGTGTGGAAGGCGACATTTTCAAGTTGGAGATAAAGTGCTGTTTACAAGAGTAATACAAAATAGGCTCAAATGGTTCAAGGCCCAGGTGATACGACGACTAGGTTACAATGTTTATCTAGTAAAGAACCTAAAAGGCACATTTAAAGTGCATGTCAATCAGATGAGGACAGGTTCAGATACCAAATATGCTGAAGATTCTGATTGGACCTTGGACAACGCTGGAGCAGGACCTCACCGACTGGAACAAGACCCTCAAATTTCCACGTCACCTCCACCTAGGAGATCTACCCGACCTCGATGCCCTCCTTGCCGGTTTTCTCCAACTATGAACAATATAAGGAAGGAGGAATGATCTGTGATATATTATTACTCTACTCTGTATTATTGATCATCATCTTGTAAACAACAATATACGTATAATCGAATTGTAAAAAGAATAAAATAATTATAGTAGCTTAAAAATAGTGTATCTTTCATTTATCTATATATATATATATAAAGTGCAATTTCTTACAAAATAATTTTCACCATTAATATTTAACAATTAATAGAAACGTATCAGTATCAAGCTTGTAAAGTTGACAACCATCATGACTGGGTGAAGTAGAATGCGTCATTAAGACTGGGAGCACTACTCAGTGGCAGGCCGACTTAGCTCCAAAATAAATGGCCGCCTCTGACATGAGGAACAGACACCATGTGCAGCCGCTCCTAACATGGAGTACAAACGTTGCTCATCCTGTATCTCTGGATTAGGAGCCCTTACAGGGTACTATCAGCCGGGCCAGCTGAGCCAGGTTTTTTAGTGAGCTTGTTACTGCTCCCCCTCCTCCTTTTTTATCTGGGCTTGGGAGTTTTTTTATAAGTGAATAAATTCAATGGGAAGAAAAAGTAAATAAATTAGAAAAAAAGAAAAGGCAAAAAGGAAAATGCTCCAAGACACTTGTTTACATTGGTAATTCAATGATCTCTAAAATTAGGGCTAAATCATCTATCATTGACGCAAATTTTTCTATGCATTTAAAGACTTTAGCACAGTGTACATACATGAACTATGATCGCTGTGCCAAAGTATTGTATTTTCAGAAATAAATTTGTATTTAAACAAGAATTATCTAATATCTTGAAATGTAATTTTAAAAATCGTTTGTGATAAGACACAATTTGGATTATAGATTATAACCACAAGGTAATAAGACCAAATCAAAATAAATAAATAGTGTGTGACGTTTCGGTAACAGTGTTGTTACCATCTTCAGCCAAAAGTACTGAATGAGAAATTTTACCACAGCATGTTTACAAACTTGATAATAACTTTGAAACATGCTGTGGTAAAATTTCTCATTCAGTACTTTTGTCTGAAGATGGTAACAATGCTGTTACCGAAACGTCACACATTATTTATTTATTTTTATTTGGTCTTATTATCTTGTGGTTAAAAATCGTTTGTATTATCGTTTAGTCAAACTAACGTTCATTATTTAATAGGCTGCAGGTCGGGACATGAAAACCCTGGTCGAATTATCACAAGTGTCGAATTGTAGGGTGTTGAATTAACGAGGATATACTGTATGCATTTTTATATTGTACTGGTTACAAGAAAATAAGACCTAATCCAAATAAATTAATATTGTGTAACATTTCGGTAACAGCGTTGTTACCATCATCAGACAAAAGAATATTTTTTAAAAAAGCAGTAACAACACTGTTAACAAAACGTCACACACTATTAATTTATCTGTATTAGGTCTTATTTTATAGTAGTTATAATCTATATTCCAAATTGTGCTTTATCAATATTCTACTGGTTGTTAAGTGAGTTTCACACATACACAGAAATAATAGATTTATTTAATGTATCTTCTTCTTCTTTCTTATCTCCACTCCATCATATTAGAGTATCAAGTTGTTACCCATGATGGTGTCTGTTTGACAACCACCATTACTGGGTGAAGTAGAATGCATCTGCCTTTGTCATTAAGACTGGGAGCACTACTCAGTGGCAGGCCGACTTAGCTCCAAAAGAAATGGCCGCCTCTGACATGAGAAACAAACGCCATGTGCAGCCGCTCCTAACATGGAGTACAAACGCTGCTCATCCTGTATCCCTGGATTAGGAGCCTTTACAGGGTACTATCAGCCAGGCCAGCTGAGCCCAGGTTTTTTAGTGAGCTTGTTACTGCTCCCCCTCCTCCTTTTTCATCCGGGCTTGGGACCGGCAAAGGCGGAGCTTATATTATATATTCAATGTATTATTTTCATTAGTTAATACAACTTATTCAGGCTTGTTGTCTAGATCAAACAGCTGTTAGAAATCATGGGAGATTGGGAGATGTTTGGCCAAGTATAAACAAAGAGCGAAATCAGGAAAAATTCATCACATCACTTTTCAAATGTTGCATTACATAATTAAATAAAAATGTTTAAAAGTTTAATAATGCCATTTTTTTTTCTATTTACCAATATACACTTTGCATTAAGTAATTTTCTAAAATAATTTATAAATATTGTAATTTTTTTATTTTTAAATTTATATAAAATATAACATAGCTAAATTAATCTAATTTAACCTAGCTAAAACTAACCAAATCTAACTTTTCAAAAACTAACCAAATTTAACCTGTCTGAAGCTAACTTAATTCAGTTTCAATTAAGTGGGTCGGTGGAAGGATGGTCTAAACCGTCTATGACCTGAGTTCAATTCCCACATTGGGAACTTTTTCTAGATTATGAATGATAAAGCACAATTTGGATTATAGATTATAATACAAGAAAATAAGACCTAATCCAAATAAATTAATAGTGTGTGACATTTCGGCAACAGCATTGTCACCATCATCAGACAAAATGTTAATTTGACACATGAAAATTCAACACTTGTGATGTTTTTGACCCTAGTCCTCGTTTGTAATCATAAACATGTCTTCACAGCTCTTCTTGCTTCCATGTTGCCAACTTCTTCCTAATCAAATCCTACATATATAGCTTGCTCAAGAGAAACAATGGTAAAAGATGACTTCCAAGTTGTAAATAACCATACTATTTTGAGATATATTGCATATCAAATTTCATTATTTAGTTTTTTATTATCCCAAGTACATGTGGTACAGGCCATGATAATCATGGTGGGTAGAAGTTGGCTACTGCTTTTACTGGAAGTGCACCACATGTCTACACATGTGAAAAGCAGTTCGACTTTTGCACTTACAAAATGTGCCAGAGCCCCATTTGGTTACTTGCACTCGCTGGTGGGGTTGGATTTTTGCAAGAATCAGGGGCCATTGGGGCATTTTTTTTTTTATTCAGAAAAAAATTTCCATTGCGTGATTTGATCCCGGGTTGTAGCGTTCGAAAACCAATGGTTTTGAACACCCTTCTACCAACCCCCTCATTAGTTATTTTTCTCTTTAAAATTCTCAAAAAAAAAAAAAAATTCAAATTAGTAGTTCTGATGGCTAAAAAATAATTAGTGAAAAATAATGGGTTATATTCTCTATCTAGATATTTATCTTATGGTCAAAGTTTACTTTTGAGTTTTTTTGTATCAAGAATTCACTATCTTATGGCCCACTTCATATGCCAAGGATTTCTGTGAATTTTATATATTTTGTGGCAGCAAAGAATAACTTGCCTTGGTAGCATGGATTCCCTGAGTTCTTGAGACAAAGATTTACTTGTGTTATTATAGCAAGGCTGAAAAGACACAATTTGGATTATAGACAATTAAAATAATTTTATTGACATCTTGTCGATACATACAAAGTGCACAGTCTGTACTATTTAAAAAAAGATAATTATATAAATATATATATGCATTATATACACTATGTACAATGAATATGGCGCCTCTGCCAGCGCTGCAGAGTTTGGTGGAGAATCACCAGTGGGTCTCCAGCGACACCATGCATTTCACGATCTACGAAGAATACGTAGATGGCGTACTTCGTCGCTGAGGAGATGGTGATGGCGTGGTCCTCGAGAGGATTATTCGATCTTTGGATTATAGATTATCAACACAAGATTCAGAGATTCAGCACTTTGGTATGAAGATGGTAACAACGCTGTTACCGTCACACACTTTTTATTTATTTGGATTTGGTCTTATTACCTTGTGTCTATAGCAAAGCTGTTTGCTTGTCCCAGGACCAAGATGGGCCTCCTGGAACCTGGGAATATTTCTGTGCATCCGCTGTGCCGGTATCCATCGGAACCTTGGGGTCCACATCTCCAAGGTGAAGTCTGTGAACCTGGATACTTGGAATCCTGACCAAGTAGCAGTAAGTACCTAGCCAGATTCCAACCTCCTCCATTATCTCTTCTTTGCTCTGATGAAAAGTCTGGGAATCGTTTCACAAAACACTGATGCGGAATTTGGTAGAAGAATTCGCAGTGATGATTCTTTTGTGGGCTGTTGCAAGGATATAAATCAGACCACTAAATAACAGAAAGGAGAGGGTAAAAGTCTCCTTCAAACTAACTTTATTTAAAACATGTTAAGAGGACAGAGGAAAACAACCAACTGGTCAGTAGACCAGGCCGTGCTCTAATCCTTTGTTGCCTGCGCTGGGGCTTGTTTGTTTGCTGTCACCCGAGAGCAGAAATGGATCTCCATTATTCCACAGATGCCATGTCAGTGAAGGCTGCTCACAAAAGTTACATTTTTGTAAAAATGAAAGTTAATGAAGCACAATTTGTATTATAGATTATAATACAAAGAAAATAAAGACCAAATCCAAATAATTTATTAGTGTGTGACGTTTCGGTAACAGCGTTATTACCATCTTCAGACAAAAGTACTGAATGAGAAATTTTACCACAGCATTAAAAGTTGATAATTGGCTTGCCACTTTCAATTGGACAATCAGGAGATATCTTTTTCTTAATATATCCACCTGATCCCAGTACAATTTCACTTTTTGTACTATTTTTCAATAAAGAAAATAAAACCTAATCCAAATAATTTATTAGTGTGTGACGTTTCGGCAACAACATTGTCACCATCATCAGACAAAAGAAAAATGATTTATTCTTTTGTCTGATGATGGTGACAATGTTGTTGCCGAAACATCACACACTAATAAATTATTTGGATTAGGTTTTATTTCCTTTATTATAATCTATAATCCAAATTGTGGTTTATACTATTTTTCAAATTATATACTGTAAAACCCTGCTAATATGAACCCGGGATATAGCGAACCTTCACGTTTTTTTGTTCCCCTAGACAATATGGGCCTAACTTAAGCAGCAGCTAGGTACTGGCATTAATATGTTCTAGAGATTACTGTTCTGATATTAGAAATAAACATACAGAAGACATACATACCTTTTGTAGATTGATCAGATAGAAGACACACTAAATAGGGTTCTATAGCCTTAAAATAAAAAACCATAAAATATTTATTTAAAAGATAATCTTCTTCTTCTTTCTTATCTCCACACTGGGTGAAGTAGAATGCGTCTGCCTTTGTCATTAAGACTGGGAGCACTACTCAGTGGCAGGCCGACTTAAAAGATAATGATTTTTAAGAATGTATTCGCTTTTTTTCCCATAGCATTTATTCACTTAGATTAAATGACAAAGCACAATTTGGATTATAGATTATAATACAAGAAAATAAAACCTATTCCAAATAATTTAATAGTGTGTGATGTTTCGGTAACAGCATTGTTACCATCATCAAACAGATCTTTTGTCTGATGATGGTGACAATGCTGTTGCCGAAACGTCACACACTATTAAATTATTTGGATTAGGTTTTATTTTCTTGTATTACTTAGATTAAATTAATATTTGTAATTTTTCTTTTGTTCACACACACACACACACAAAATTATATTAATGTAATTTTATTCCTGACTAAAAGGTAATCATGAAACATTCTGTGTGAAAAAAAAATCAAATAAAAAGTCCCAATTGTATCAATTCAGTAGTATTTTCAAAAAATATTTTTTCAATTATATATTTGGTTATCCTAGAAAACAATCCACTAGCAGTGAATGTTGTGATGAAAGCATCTAACTGACTTTAATTCAACAGAAAGCTTGGGGTAAAGTGGAAGTAAAATACCCTATGTCTTCTTCTTCTTTCTTATCTCCACTCAATCACACTAAGGTATCAAGCTTGTTTTTTTTTTTTTTTGCTTATCCCTAGTACACGTGGTACAGGCCATGATAATCTTGGTGGGTAGTTAGCGACTGCTTTTTACTGTAAGCGCACCCCATGTCTACACATGTGAAAAGCAGTTCGACTTTGCACTTACAAATGCCAGAGCCCCGTTTGGTTACTTGCACTCCCTGGTGGGGGTTGGACTTTTGCAAGAATCGGGGGCCATTGGAGCATTTTTTTTTTTTTAAACAGAAAAAGTGTCCAATGCGGGAATCAAACCCGGGTCCTAGTGGTCGAAAACCAAGCGGTTTAACCAGCCTTCCACTGACCCCCCAAGCTTGTCGAGCTTGTAAAGTTTGACAACCATCATGATTGGGTAAAGTAAAATGTGTCTGCCTTTGTCATTAAGACTGGGAACACTACTCAGTGGCAGGCCGACTTAGCTCCAAAAGAAATTGCTGCCTCTGACATGAGGAACAGACACCATGTGCAGCCGCTCCTAACATGGAGTATAAACGCTGCTCATCCTGTATCCCAGGATCAGGAGTCTTTACAGGGTACTATCAGCCGGGCCAGGTGAACCCAAGTTTTATAGTGAGCTTGTTACTGCTCCCCCTCCTCCTTTTTCATCCGGGCTTAGGACCGGGGAAAGAAGGAGTTGCAAAATATATAATTTATAATATATCATATGATTATTTAAGTTTAGAATTTTATTAACTCTTTTAACATCCTATATGCGATATTCCAAATTCAGGGATATTAACGTTGCTTCTGATAAAATATCCCCCCCCCCCAAAAGAGCTTGTAACTTGAAAATAATAATAAAAGGGCTTATCAAAATTCGAAACTATTTAAAGGCGTAAGATTCTTTTTTAAATTAAACAATTTCTACTGCCCTTACTGCAATGGAAAAATTAAAGGGAGGGCCTGGCTCATCAGTGGTGAACCCTCCCAGCGGTTTCGCCAGTTTAATCTACCATACCGCTGTTATATTGCATTTTTGGAACTTCCAGATGACGCGCTAGTGCATCATATTATAAAAAAAGGGCTTATATATACAATTGGTATATTACATATAACTATAGTTACACTGGGTAATTGTTCAAAAATATTTTGGGTAGCAACTAAGAGGTAGTGATCTACGGACAATGACTTTCCAGAATGGTTGCAGGGTTTTCCCACTATGTACTAAGTGCAATTCTCAGCCTGCAACCCCAAGACATATTATTGACTGTATTGACTCATCCATTGATGAGCTCTACTCTTCCCCGGCAGACACCATCAAAAATCTCAAGCTTTACAATCTTGATACCTTAGTGTGATTAAGTGGAAATAAGAAAGAAGAAGACACTGGGGGATTGTTCAAAAATATTTTGGGTAGCAACTAAGAGGTAGTCATCTACGGACAATGACTTTCCAGAATGGTTGCAAGGTTTTCCCACTATGTACTAAGTGTCAACCTGCAACCCCAAAACACATTATTGACTGTATTGACTCATCCATTGATGAGCTCTACTCTTCCCCGGCAGACACCATCAAAAATCTCAAGCTTTACAAGCTTGATACCTTAGTGTGATTGAGTGGAAATAAGAAAGAAGAAGAAGAAGACACTGGGTAATTGTTCAAAAATATTTTGGGTAGCAACTAAGAGGCGCTCCAAGGTTCAAGTTTTATATTTGATTTTAGAGAAATTTTTTTAACTGGCTTACCATATACAGTAGAACCTCACTGTAAAGGACACTTAATTGCAGATCCAAAATGTCCTTTAGGGAGAGGTGTCCTCTTACCTGAGCGTTGCTAAATTGTAAAAATGGTAATTTTGCAAATGAAAACTGTCCTTTGTGGAGAGGTGTCTGCTTGTGGGGTGTCCGCTAAAGGTGAGGTTCTACTGTACCTGGTTATTTCCAGACTGAAGATGCTTGTTTTAATGGGTATATATTTGTTCTTTTTATGGCTAAAAATTGCAGTTCCTCCTCCTTGTCCTGAAAGTCTTATCTTATCAGATCGTGTTGTAATTTTGAACCTTCATTCAGTGGCATGGTTTAAGCCAAGTTTCAGAGACAAGGGCTAATTTTGCAAATGAAAACTGTCCTTTATAGAGAGGTGTCTTCTAGAGCGAGTATCCTCTCATGAAGGTTCTAATGTACATTCATTCTCTTTTTTTTTCTTTTTTCAATGTACAACCCCAAAAACCCAGTAATATTTCTCTCAGTAATAACCCTAGGCTTGTTATCCCAAGTTGTGACAGTTGAGGCATCTCAGCTGCAGAAGGATTGATTTCCTCCTCCATCCCAAGGTCCTGATTTCTCCACAACAATCCCTTAATATATCTGGTATGGACACAAGGTAATATGACCATATAAAAATGAATAAATAGTGTGTGACGTTTCAGTAACAGAGTTGTTACCATTTTCAGACAAAAGTACTGAATGAGAAATTATACCACAGCATGAAGCACTTTTGTCTGAAGATGGTAACAATGATGTTACCGAAATGTTTACACACTATTTATTTATTTGGATTTGGTCTTATTACCTTGTGTTTATAATCCAAACTGTGTGCCTTATCATTATATCTGGTATGGTACTGTGGAGCTGACATTTTCCTACTGCAGTACTGAGAGCCCACCACCTCCAGTGACTTTGAACATTATGTGTTTGTGTTCCAATCTACAGTAGGATCTGCCAATAAGAGACCTTAATAATCCTAGTGTCTCTTTGGAAGTTGGGCTAGTGCATGTGTCGGCAAACTTTTAAGTCGGAAGAGTCAAAAATTGCAATTTACAAAATTTATAAAGTTTTTAAACAGCCACAAAATGTTTTTCTTACCACCAATAAATAGTACTCACATAAATAATATTTGCATATGGAACTATACAAAGAGCTTCACATCCAAAGAGCTGCATGTGGGTCGTGAGCCACCGCAGTTTGCCGACCCCTGGGCTAGTGCCATTTTGACCTGAACAAAGTAAGGCTATATAGCCACCTTCTATGCGATGTCGATATATGTTGAGTGCAATAATGTGCCATCTATATATAATTCTACTGTCCTAAAAGCTTATGCTCATAGTTTACTTGAATACCATTTCTACAATTCCACCCTTCAGTGTAGCATACCTAAGTAGAATCATCTCGTAGAATATTAGAGCTTTAAGAAGTGGTCTGGTAGATTAAATTGACAAAACCACTAGGAGGGTTCATCACTAATGAGCCAAGCCCTCCCACTATATACTATCATGGCAGTAAGGACAGTAGAAGTTTGTTTTATGTGTAAAAGAAATGTTTTAATGATTTCATTTCCTGTATATAGGAGTTAGTTTTCTCTACTAGATGCGCTTCCCAGAGAAAACTATTTTATTAGTAGCTATTTTGAAAAAGTTAAACATTTTGTTGTAAATATTGTCAAATTCTATATACAGTTACGAGCGTCATTCTTCATCAGTCATCTCTGTCACCGTTTGCTTTTTTTTTTGGAATGGCGCCCTCCTATTGGTCGGCTACGATCACGCCACCTTTGCCCCCCCCCCCCCCCCCCCCATCATGCCCCCCCCACTCGCTTTTTCATTTTTGTAACCATTGTGTTGGAGCAGGTCGCTCCTTAAATAAATGCATATATTAGTTAATAACCAAATGGAATCCTCTCTTTCTTTTTCCCAGTAAGAGACGCCTACGGAAGCCAACAGTACATAGACAGATAAAGCACATAGGCTATAGTTATTAACTAACATATGCATTTATATAAGGCGCCAATTTATAATTGTAACAAATAGTATTTGAATCAAAACATTCAATCGGGTAAAACACGGGCGTTGCCCGGGTCATTCGGCTAGTCTGTCATATGTGTGACACAGTGTGTTTCCCCCCAAGATACTTAGAAACAACCCATGTGTGACTCTCCATAGGTGTGGCAGCAGTGGTAGGAAGTGACATTTCCTGAAGGGAAAAGGAAAGATGTAATCTTCTACTCTATCAGATGCCAGCTGCACACCACATAACTCCCAGCAGGGTCAATTCTTTGATCTTTCAGATACCTTTTTATATCTCTTCAACAAAACTATTATATTAAATCTAGATATGTAGTTTAGTTTGTAGTTTAATATATTGATTTGCACCACCAAACTTAAACAGTGGAACAACCTCCATGAAAGAACACTCTCTCTAAAGGACACCTCTCTACAAAAGATCGTTTTCATAGACAAAATTATAATTTTTACAAATATCAATTCTCTGGTAACTTAAAACACTTTGGTAAAGGACACTTTGGCTCTGTAACTAGGAGTCCTTCACAGAGAGGCTCACTTTCTCTCTACTGTAGTATATACCTCTTTAGTTCAACATCTACTATTCAACCATTGTTCCCAACCTTTACTTGAATATAACTGACTTTAATTTAACATCCCCTGCACATGAACATTAACTGGAGAGAACCAACATGTTATATAAATATAATGAATGAAGATGCGAATGTTTCTTTTCACTGCGATGAAAAAATATATTGGGAGGGCTTGGCTCATCAGTAGTGAATCCTCCCAGCGGTTTTACCAATTTTTAATCTACCAGACCGCTTCTTTAGAGCTCTAATACTAGTAATCTGGTAGATTAAATTAGCGAAACCACTTGGAGGGTTCACCACTGTTGAGCCAAACCCTCCCAATATTTTTTCATCGCAGTAAGGACAGTAGAGGTTTGATTTATTTGTGAAAAGGAACATTCGCATCTTGATGTTTTCATTCATTATATATAGATGGCTTGTTATTCCTTTGTGTGTGATATAATTTTAATAAATTTGATGGGTCACGTGAGATGACGGTCTACTAGAAAGATTGAAGGCATTAGATCAAGGAGATTTCACATTTGAAGGGGCCAACTGAAGACCAATGTCTTGACACCATTTAAAACTATGAATTGATTGTTTTGGAAGAATTATAGAGGAAGAACTTTGAAGAGAACTGATTCTACTGAACAATAATTGATATGGTACCTATGTGAATGTATTGATGAAGGAGGAGGGGGAGCAGTAACAAGCTCGGTAAAAAACCTGGGCTCAGCTGGCCTGGCTGATAGTACCCTGTAAGGTCTCCTAATCCAGGGATACAGTATGAGTAGCGTTTGTATTCCATGTTAGGAGCGGATGCACATGGCGTCTTTTCCTCGTTTCAGAGGCGGCCATTTCTTTTGGAGCTAAGTCGGCCTGTTACTGTGTAGTGCTCCCAGTGTTAATGACAAAGGCAGGCACATTCTACTTCACCCAGTGTGGAGATAAGAAAGAAGAGATGTATTGATGTGGGTACATGTGTGAATGTATGTTCACATTCTATTCAAATAAAGCTGAGGAACAATAGAATTATCCAAGCCCTGTAGAAGTGCAGCCCATTAAAATTCCAAGATAAGAGATAAAAGTTTTATCGTCCCTCAGAGATAATAGGAGTTGTTTCTCTCTTTGCTTGTCTACTGATATACCTAGGAATGGAGCTGCTCCTGGCTGAACGGCCTTTGAGACCATCTATGTACGGATGTTGCGTAGCCTATGTGCCCAATCAGTTAATTCTATCCTTGGAATGATATGGGGCACAGCTACTATAGAACTACAGTAGAACCTCCATGAGAGGACACTCACGCTAGAGGACACCTCTCTATAACGGACAGTTATCATAGGTAAAATTACCATTTTTGCTGTTTAGCAACTCTCCAGTAAGAGGACATCTCTCCCTAAAGGATACTTTTGCTCTGAAATTAGGTGTCTTTTACAGGGAGGTTCTACTGTACAGGATAATTAGACCAAATACAAATAAATTAATAGTGTGTGTGATGTTTCACTAAAATTGTTTCAGTCGTTTGTCTGATGATGGTAACAACGCTGTTACCGGAACATCACACACTATTAATTTATTTGTTTTTGGTCTTATTACATTTTATTTCTATCCTTGGGGAAATTTAACTCTATCTGTATACATCTGTATACAGTCGCACGTTTATGTGAATAAAAAATCTTTTCTCCTTACGTTTTATCTCTAGTTAATATACATATTTAATTACAGTTAAACCCCTCTAAGGCCACTTTAGGCTGAAGTGTATTTATTATAACTTTCTCATTATTAGGGATTATTTGCTAGGGAATCAAGAAGTCTCATTACCCTGAATATATGTATTTGAAAGCTTGTTATCTTTTATATGGTGGGGCAAATTTAGGGCCTTTTCTGACCTTTGGTATCAGCATTGATCCTTGAACATATAATTCTGTTATCAAAATGTTTTATATAATTAGGATTCGGTAATATCACCTTGTGATTTTTAAAGCTATACTTGTACATTATCAAGTAATATATGACAAAGGAGGAGAGAAAGCTCCAACAAGCTTGCTAAAAAACCTGGGCTCAGCTGGCCCGGCTGATAGTACCCTGTAAGGGCTCCTAATCCAGGGATACAGGATGAGCAGCGTTTGTACTCCATGTTAGGAGCCGCTGCACATGGCCTCTGTTCCTCGTGTCAGAGGCGGCCATTTCATAATGAAGCTAAGTCGGCCTTGCCACTGAGTAGTGCTCCCAGTCTTGATGACAGACACATTCTACTTCACCCAGTCATGATGGTTGTCTTGAGATAAGAAAGAAGAAGCAATATATTTTGGTTTTAAAAGTCAACGCTGAAGCTCAGTAGATGGCATTCTGCACATTTGTCCTCCATTGGTGTCATCACATGACATCAAATAAATAACTTGTATTCCTAAAAAAACACATATGGAAAAAAATGTATTCTCATTTGTGTGAAAAACAGATCAGCGAAAAAAGAAACACAGGTCATCTAACTGAGTATTGCTATGAGAATAGATTTTATTTGGTAGTCTCATCCTGACAGACAATGAATGTACTATCAGAAACACAAGGTACAAATCTAAATATATAAATAGTGTGTGATGTACCAGCAACAGCATTGTGACCCAAACATCACATACTATTTATTTATTTGGTTTGGTCATATTAAGGCACAATTTGGATTATAGATGATAAACATTGTTGGATATGTAGAGATATTGTGTTGTTGTTGTTGCTTATTCCTCAAGTCATTTAAACAATCTTCATTAGGGCCCATTAGCTTTTCTATTATAGTCCTGGGGTTTTCCCAGAGTTCTTTTTTGGAGGATTTGATACAATTTAATAGATCTTCAAATAAAAGACACTTCGGCCAGTAAATCTTTTTATTGTCTCGACGTTTTGACAAAAATATTTTGTCCTCGTCAGGAGCGAACAAAAATTAAAACATTTGGCAAAACGTTAGAAATTATTCTAAGGCTGCAAGGGCGTTCTTACTCGGTATTTGAAGAACTATGAATGCCGGCCAGGCAGCCTCTATCTTTATGATAATTTAATAGATGTTCATTGTAGCCACACAACAAACCTATTTGTATGTGGTTCATTGTAGCCACACAACAAACCTATTTGTATGTGGTTCATTGTAGCCACACAACAAACCTATTTGTATGTGGTTCATTGTAGCCACACAACAAACCTATTTGTATGTGGTTCATTGTAGCCACACAACAAACCTATTTGTATGTGGTTCATTGTAGCCACACAACAAACCTATTTGTATGTGGTTCATTGTAGCCACACAACAAACCTATTTGTATGTGGTTCATTGTAGCCACACAACAAACCTATTTGTATGTGGTTCATTGTAGCCACACAACAAACCTATTTGTATGTGGTTCATTGTAGCCACACAACAAACCTATTTGTATGTGGTTCATTGTAGCCACACAACAAACCTATTTGTATGTGGTTCATTGTAGCCACACAACAAACCTATTTGTATGTGGTTCATTGTAGCCACACAACAAACCTATTTGTATGTGGTTCATTGTAGCCACACAACAAACCTATTTGTATGTGGTTCATTGTAGCCACACAACAAACCTATTTGTATGTGGTTCATTGTAGCCACACAACAAACCTATTTGTATGTGGTTCATTGTAGCCACACAACAAACCTATTTGTATGTGGTTCATTGTAGCCACACAACAAACCTATTTGTATGTGGTTCATTGTAGCCACACAACAAACCTATTTGTATGTGGTTCATTGTAGCCACACAACAAACCTATTTGTATGTGGTTCATTGTAGCCACACAACAAACCTATTTGTATGTGGTTCATTGTAGCCACACAACAAACCTATTTGTATGTGCAGTACCTCCAGAACATGGGCAACAGCCAAGCCCGGGCAATCTATGAAGCCAACCTGCCAGACAACTTCAGGAGGCCTCAGACTGACTCGTATCCTTTCTTCCCTCCACTTCTCTTTGCTCGTCCACCTGAGAATTTGTAAACTGCTGCCGGCCATAGGTGGGTGGTCAGACAATATATTGATTGTCCAATGGCAGCATTCACCATAGTACCACAACCTCCTCCCATGATACAACCATTCAACAAGGTGGGATCTGAGCAATCATTATCACAGGATTGCGGATCTCAACAAATTACAAAAAAGCATAAGAAGCCACAACTCTTTTTAGTTATTTAATTACAGGAAGCTTTCAGATACAAGTCCTTCTTATCATAAGGCACAATTTGGATTATAGATTATAAACACAAGGTAATAAGACCAAATCCAAATAAATAAATAGTATTTGACATTTCGGTAACAGCATTGTTACCATCTTCAGACAAAAGTACTGAATGAGAAATCATATCACAGCTTGTTTTAAATAGTTACTGTTATCAAGAATGTGTAAACAATTATAATTTAATAAACAATCTTCTTATCTGCTATCTTGTTTGCACACTTGATAACAGTAACTATTTAAAACATGCTGTGGTAAAATTTCTCATTCAGTACTTTTGTCTGAAGATGGTAACAATGCTGAAACATCACACACTATTTATTTATTTGGATTTGGTCTTATTACCTTGTGTTTAATAAGTTAAGATGTTTGCCGACAGATGTCACTAGGGGCCTCACCCAAACATAGTCATCAAAACCATTTTGTCACAATATAGGAATAAAAGTTTAACTAAGTTATGTAGACATATGGATGCATTATCATGGTAGAAACTAGGGTAATTTAGTTCTTCCTTCATTTTTAAAAACTCGTACTTTCACATTGGGATACAAGAAGGATAATTTGAAGCAACCGTTGCATGTGTACTATCTGTTCTAATATGATGCATTAGCACACCACCTATTCCGAGAAATTGAAACTTTTAGACGTGTATGATTCTTTTAAAAATTAAACACAATTATTTACTGCCCTTACTGCAATGAAAATTTAATGGGAGGGCCTGGGTTATCAGTGGTGTACTTCTTCTTTCTTATCTCCACTCAATCATATTAGGGTATCAAGCTTGTAAAGCATTTTTGATGGCGGTTTTGCCTGTTTAATCTACCGATGGGATGGTTAACCACTGATGAGCCAGGCCCTCCCATTAATTTTTCAGGGCAATAAGGGCAGTAGATATAAATATTTAATTTTTAAAAGAATGATATGCATCTAAAATAGTTTCAATTTCTCATAACTACTGTTAAACCTGTCTATAGCGCCCCCCTTCTAAATAGCGTCTTCCTCTCTATAGCACCTGATTTTAAATATTAAAATGTGTAAACATTTTACATTAAAAGTGACCCGTCTATAGCACTCCCTCTCTATAACACCCTATTTTGATGAGTCCTAAGAGGGGGCGTTATAGACAGGTTTAACTTTTTCTGTTCTAGCTAACCTTCCTCAGTCCATGAGTGCCCAAGACAGAGTTGGTTACGATGTCTCTCCCTCCAGATGTATGGATAACTGTTTTCCCTAACTACAGCTCAGCATGTTGGAGAGTTTCATCAGAGCCAAGTATGAGACCAAGAAGTACATTGCCAAGGAATGGGTGCCACCCCCACCCCCGAAGCCTGCAGTAAGTCTTCTTTATTTCTACCAACATGTCATTTATTCTGTGACAAGAAAAATATTTTCATTTCTCTGATTAATAAAGCACTATTTGGATTATAGCCACAAGAAAATAAGACCTAATCCAAATAAAAAACACAAAGGTCACCTCTCCCGTCAAAATAGACATCAAAGCTAGACACTTTCATTTTCATGGTAAGAAGATGCCTTTTTTCTTTTTCATAATTTATGCACCTTATCCCAGTACCATATCACAATTGTACTATTTTTTTTTTCACAATAATCAGCAATAAAACAAGGTAATAAGACTAAATAAATAAATAGTGTGTGACGTTTCGGTAACAGCGTTGTTACCATCTTCAGACAAAAGTACTGAATGAGAAATTTTACCCCAGCATGTTTTAAATAGCTACTGTTATCAAGTGTGTAAACAAGATAAGAATAAGATATTTATCTGAGAAACACAGAATATTATTTATAATCTATAATCCAAATTGTGCCTTATCAATAATCAGCAATGTTATTTACAATGTATCAAATAAGGGGAAAGAAGAAAGAAAGGGTATAAACTTACATACAAGCAATTCCTTTTCTTAGGGAGAGGTGATCTTTATCTTTTTTGATCAATATTCTCCCGGCAAAATTTCCATCTAATCCAAATAAATTACTAGTGTGTGACGTTTCGGTAACAGCGTTGTTGTTACACCATCATCAGACAAAAGAATAAATCAATTTTTTTTGCTTATCTCTATTACACATGGTACAGGCCATGATAATCATGATGAGTAGAGGTAGGCGACTGCTTTTTTACTCTAAGTGCATCACATGTCTACAAATGTGAAAAGCAGTTCGACTTTGCACTTACAAATATACCAGAGCCCCGTTTGGTTACTTGCACTCGCTGGTGGGGTTGGACTTTTGCAAGAATCGGGGGCCATTGGAGCATTTTATTTTAATCAGAAAAAAGTTCCCAATGCGTGAAATCGAACCCGGGTCGTGGAGGTCGAAAACCAACGGTTTAGACCATCCTTCCATCGACGCCCCATAAATCAATTATTATTATTTTTAATTATTCTTTTGTCTGACGATGGTAATAACGTTGTTAGCGAAACATCACACACTAGTATTTTATTTGGATTAGGTCTTATTTTCTTGTAGCTTCTCTGATTAAAATATCCTTTCTAACGTAAGGATCAACACAAGGTAATAATCTAATATCCAAATGGTGGCTTATCATTAACGTAAGAATGATTTTGAAATATTTAATCATTATTATTATTTTTTTTTAATTATCCCTAGTACACGTGGTACAGGCCATGATAATCATGGTGGGTAGTTAGCGACTGCTTTTACTGTTAGCGCACCACATGTCTACACATGTGAAAAGCAGTTCGACTTTGCACTTACAAATGTTTTAATCATTATAATATACAGGGGTAAATGATCCAATCAAATTATATTAAATAAAATGATATAAATCTGTTTATTACTTAAGAAAGAAAGGTTTGTGATAAATCTTTCAGGTAGCTACTTTTAGAATAGACATATTCCTTTTCCACTTGTACTAATCTAAGTTTCTGTCAATACCATTAATTATTGTTCTTTTAGGAAAAGGAACTGTTTGTTCTCGTTTGCTTGTATACAAGTTTATTCGTGATAATATTGTGAAAAAAGTTTTAAAATTACAAATATATTCTCACAATGAGTTTCTTTTTATTACAAAATGCTAGCTTTCAAGTGATAATCGCTCTTCAACGGACTTAATAAAATATCGACTATAACCCACCAGAAATATTTACAAAATATTAAAATATAAGTTTATGCCCTTTCTTTCTTCTTTCCCCCTATTTGATACATTGTAAATAACATTGCTGATTACCGTGAAAAAAAAAAAAGTACAAATGTGATATTGTACTGGGATAAGGTTCATAAATTATGAAAAAGGCATCTCCTTATTTTGCAACTGAAAGTTGCTGATGGCTTGCACCATCTATCAGAATAAATATCAACTATTCGTTGATTTTTAATTATTCCAGAATTCACCAAATATGCATTCTTGATTAATCAAGAAAAGCTAACCATGTACGCATTTTGGGATGTTGGCCCTCATCAGCGTGGTGCAAGCTGTACCCCAACGACCAAAAAATTGGTCATTTCATTGCCAATTACTGTTACTATTACTGTTATTCCTGTTTATACCCAGTTCTACTCGGAGAATCTGTATAAGACCAAAATGTCTTAATAAAACCTGTTGTAGTTGTTGAATAGACAACTCCATTTAATATATATGTATCTTTAATTAAAAAGGCATATATTGGATCAAAATATCATTTATTTTACCAATATTTCAGTTGGCTGAACGCCAACCTTTATCAAGGTTGTTGACACACATTAAATATGTTATAACACCTTGATAAAGGTTGGCGTTTAGCCAACTGAAATATTGGTAAAATAAATTATATTTCGATCCAATATATGCCTTTTTAATTAAAGATTTATTTATGGATTGCTCTATTTTCAGAATGTATGTATCTATGCTTGGTCAAATATTTGTATAGAATTCTGGAACTCTTGTATTTCCATGCCTCCAGCATCACTCAAATAAAACTGACAGACCAATATTTCTCTATTTTCTACTCCCAGCTGATTCACCATTTTAGCTATTTGCTCTCTCAGCAAGAGGTTCATAGTTTATGATCCTGACATCCCCCAGAAGAGGACTATTAGGAACCGTTACAAGTGAAGGGACTAGAATAAAGCACAATATATATGTTATGGTAAATACAAGAAAATAAGACCTAATCCAAATAAATAAATAGTGTGTGACATTTCGGTAACAGTGTTGTGACCATCACCATACAAAAGAATAATATACAGTTGAACCTGTCTATAGTACCCCCTCTAAATAGCACCTTCCTCTCTATAGCGTCTGATTTTAAATATGTAATACGATGTGATTTACATTAAAATTGACCTGTCTATAGCACTCCCTCTCTATAGCACCCTATTTTGGTGAGTCCCAAGAGAGGACGCTATAGACAGGTTTAACTGTATATATGTTATGATACATTTTTTTGAGAGAGAGTATTTTATGGTATATTGTTGTGTGCATTATGAATATTTTTATGATATTGGAATGTAGTCATGGAAAAATCTTAGTAAAATCTAATAAAGAAAATTTAAATGATAATTCGGGGCTTTAATATGTGTTATAGAAAAATTATTTTATTTTAAAATTATAATTTTTAGAACATATATATATATATATATATACAGTTAAACCTGTCTATAGCGTTCCCTCTAAATAGCGTCTTCCTCTCTATAGCGCCAGATTTTGAATACATAGTACGATGTGATTTACATTAAAAGTGACCTGTCTATAGCACCCTGGTGAGTTCCAAGAGGGGGAGCTATAAGACAGGTTTAATTGTATATCCTCCGGCAAGTTTATTGTAAACTTGCCTGAAAATCAGCCATTGCCACTCCACCAGCTTTTAAACACCTGTTTGGTTGAATTCAACTGATTCCATCACCACTCTCGTAGGATGTTATACCGCCCCTGTACTGATGAGCGCTAAAACCATGGTAAACAGGTTGGCTTTCTATCTGAATTTTCCAAAACTGGTGTTGTGACTCATTATTTACCATCACTAGTAAAGTTTTTTTCTAGGATTATGATGCACAGTGCCATTGTTCTGATGCACAATTAAAGGGAGAGGTGCCTTATTTGGTATGTGAGGACATCAGTGGACGTCGGTGGAAGGCTGGTTAAACTGTTTGGTTTTCGACCACTACGACCCGGGTTCGATTCCCGCATTGGACACTATTTTCTGTTTAAAAAAAAAAAATGCTCCAATGGCCCCCGATTCTTGCAAAAGTCCAACCCCACCAGCGAGTGCAAGTAACCAAACGGGGCTCTGGCACATTTGTAAGTGCAAAGTCAAACTGCTTTTCACATGTGTAGACATGTGGTGCGCTTACAGTAAAAGCAGTCGCTAAGTACCCACCATGATTATCATGGCCTGTACCATGTGTAATAGGGATAAGCAAAAAAAAAAAAAAAAAACACCCCTCTATAAAAAGACAGTTTTCATCACCAAAATTACCCATTTTTATTATTTAACAACTCTCTGGTAAATGAATGCCTGTCCCTAAAGGACACTTTGGCTCTGCAACTAGATGTTGTCCTATACAAGGAGATTCTACCATATATAGTAACCTCTCTCTCTATTCACCAGCCTAGCAGTCTTACTTGACATAAAAAGGAGGTTTGTGCTGAGTTGTGAAGAGTCAGCTGTCCCATTTTTAAGGTTCCTCTCTTTTTTAGGATCTCAAAAATGTTTTCTCTAACGGAGGAATGGAAACAAATACAGTATACTTTGAAGGTATATGAAGTACTTTTTGGACAGTCAGCAACTAATTAATTAATCCAGTATATATTCACAATTAATTAATTATTTATTATAATCACTCATTATACAAAAGTGTGGACATAAAGGTGGGTGATAATTGGTTATTGTGAAGAGTTATCAGATATATAACACTTCTTTGTAATCACTTGTCTTTAATGGTTGCAAGGTTTTCCCACTATGTACTAAGTGCAATTCTCACCCTGCAACCTCAAGACATATTATTGACTGTATTGACTCGTCCATTGATGAGTTCTACTCCTCCCCGGCAGACACCATCAAAAATCTCAAGCTTTACAAGTTTGATACCTTAGTGTGATTGAGTGGAGATAAGAAAGAAGAAGAAGAGACTTGTTTTTTAAAATCAATAATTAGGTTTTTTTTTCACAACATTAATCCAGGAAAGAGGGGAACTGACGTTCTAACTCCATTAATTTTTTGCAGAGTTAAATAAAGTAAGGGCAAATTTGGAAATAGTTAATTTATTATAAGGGGTTGCTATAATATAATAAACACAGGTCAAGAAGAATAGGTTCTTTATAGAGAAGGTTTTTTCCCCAACTTGTGTTTAATCTTCAACAGCTACAAGGTAATAAGACCTAATCCAAATAAATTAATAGTGTGTGACAATTACAGCGTTGTATATGTTTAATTTATCTTCTAATAAATTATATATACATAAATACAAAGAGAGAGAGAATTAAAAAAAGCAACTTATCACAAGATAATAATAACAATACGCATGTTTGGCCATTGAGGCGTCTTGCTTTTTCTTATCTGTTGATAAGATTCCGAGAACCCCTTGCACCTGTGGTTATCCTCACCTAGTGGAGTCCAGTGAGGATTGACAGCCTCCAGTGGTTGGAGTTGTAGAGCTACTTGACAATATTACATCACACTACATACATTCACTCTCAATTTGTTTTATACTCTGTGGCTCCCATCTGGTGATGTAGTTCAATGCCTCTGTACCATTTGTGCACACAGGTGGTAGATGCTGGTTGGTCACCAGGCTGGAGTTGTAGAGCTACTTGACAATATTACATCACACTACATACATTCACTCTCAATTTGTTTTATACTCTGTGGCTCCCATCTGGTGATGTAGTTCAATGCCTCTGTACCATTTGTGCACACAGGTGGTAGATGCTGGTTGGTCACCAGGCTGGAGTTGTAGAGCTACTTGACAATATTACATCACACTACATACATTCACTCTCAATTTGTTTTATACTCTGTGGCTCCCATCTGGTGATGTAGTTCAATGCCTCTGTACCATTTGTGCACACAGGTGGTAGATGCTGGTTGGTCACCAGGCTGGAGTTGTAGAGCTACTTGACAATATTACATCACACTACATACATTCACTCTCAATTTGTTTTATACTCTGTGGCTCCCATCTGGTGATGTAGTTCAATGCCTCTGTACCATTTGTGCACACAGGTGGTAGATGCTGGTTGGTCACCAGGCTGGAGTTGTAGAGCTACTTGACAATATTACATCACACTACATACATTCACTCTCAATTTGTTTTATACTCTGTGGCTCCCATCTGGTGATGTAGTTCAATGCCTCTGTACCATTTGTGCACACAGGTGGTAGATGCTGGTTGGTCACCAGGCTGGAGTTGTAGAGCTACTTGACAATATTACATCACACTACATACATTCACTCTCAATTTGTTTTATACTCTGTGGCTCCCATCTGGTGATGTAGTTCAATGCCTCTGTACCATTTGTGCACACAGGTGGTAGATGCTGGTTGGTCACCAGGCTGGAGTTGTAGAGCTACTTGACAATATTACATCACACTACATACATTCACTCTCAATTTGTTTTATACTCTGTGGCTCCCATCTGGTGATGTAGTTCAATGCCTCTGTACCATTTGTGCACACAGGTGGTAGATGCTGGTTGGTCACCAGGCTGGAGTTGTAGAGCTACTTGACAATATTACATCACACTACATACATTCACTCTCAATTTGTTTTATACTCTGTGGCTCCCATCTGGTGATGTAGTTCAATGCCTCTGTACCATTTGTGCACACAGGTGGTAGATGCTGGTTGGTCACCAGGCTGGAGTTGTAGAGCTACTTGACAATATTACATCACACTACATACATTCACTCTCAATTTGTTTTATACTCTGTAGCTCCCATCTGGTGATGTAGTTCAATGCCTCTGTACCATTTGTGCACACAGGTGGTAGATGCTGGTTGGTCACCAGGCTGGAGTTGTAGAGCTACTTGACAATATTACATCACACTACATACATTCACTCTCAATTTGTTTTATACTCTGTGGCTCCCATCTGGTGATGTAGTTCAATGCCTCTGTACCATTTGTGCACACAGGTGGTAGATGCTGGTTGGTCACCAGGCTGGAGTTGTAGAGCTACTTGACAATATTACATCACACTACATACATTCACTCTCAATTTGTTTTATACTCTGTGGCTCCCATCTGGTGATGTAGTTCAATGCCTCTGTACCATTTGTGCACACAGGTGGTAGATGCTGGTTGGTCACCAGGCTGGAGTTGTAGAGCTACTTGACAATATTACATCACACTACATACATTCACTCTCAATTTGTTTTATACTCTGTGGCTCCCATCTGGTGATGTAGTTCAATGCCTCTGTACCATTTGTGCACACAGGTGGTAGATGCTGGTTGGTCACCAGGCTGGAGTTGTAGAGCTACTTGACAATATTACATCACACTACATACATTCACTCTCAATTTGTTTTATACTCTGTAGCTCCCATCTGGTGATGTAGTTCAATGCCTCTGTACCATTTGTGCACACAGGTGGTAGATGCTGGTTGGTCACCAGGCTGGAGTTGTAGAGCTACTTGACAATATTACATCACACTACATACATTCACTCTCAATTTGTTTTATACTCTGTAGCTCCCATCTGGTGATGTAGTTCAATGCCTCTGTACCATTTGTGCACACAGGTGGTAGATGCTGGTTGGTCACCAGGCTGGAGTTGTAGAGCTACTTGACAATATTACATCACACTACATACATTCACTCTCAATTTGTTTTATACTCTGTGGCTCCCATCTGGTGATGTAGTTCAATGCCTCTGTACCATTTGTGCACACAGGTGGTAGATGCTGGTTGGTCACCAGGCTGGAGTTGTAGAGCTACTTGACAATATTACATCACACTACATACATTCACTCTCAATTTGTTTTATACTCTGTGGCTCCCATCTGGTGATGTAGTTCAATGCCTCTGTACCATTTGTGCACACAGGTGGTAGATGCTGGTTGGTCACCAGGCTGGAGTTGTAGAGCTACTTGACAATATTACATCACACTACATACATTCACTCTCAATTTGTTTTATACTCTGTGGCTCCCATCTGGTGATGTAGTTCAATGCCTCTGTACCATTTGTGCACACAGGTGGTAGATGCTGGTTGGTCACCAGGCTGGAGTTGTAGAGCTACTTGACAATATTACATCACACTACATACATTCACTCTCAATTTGTTTTATACTCTGTAGCTCCCATCTGGTGATGTAGTTCAATGCCTCTGTACCATTTGTGCACACAGGTGGTAGATGCTGGTTGGTCACCAGGCTGGAGTTGTAGAGCTACTTGACAATATTACATCACACTACATACATTCACTCTCAATTTGTTTTATACTCTGTGGCTCCCATCTGGTGATGTAGTTCAATGCCTCTGTACCATTTGTGCACACAGGTGGTAGATGCTGGTTGGTCACCAGGCTGCTGGCCAAATGATTTAAAGCCACGACTATAATGCCAGGTTTTAAGTTGAATATAAATAAACATTTATCTCAATCCAAATCCATATGCGCAACTACATAAGTACTATTTACAGTTATAGAAGAATGATAAAGCACAATCAACATATATAGTCACGACCGTCTTTCCTCAACAATTCCTCATCTCTGTCACGGATGCGCGTGCATCATCATTATGATCATTATCATCATCTAATGATAATAATAATAATAATAATTATTATTATTATATTATTATTATTATTTTATCATCAACATATATAGTCACGACCGTCTTTCCTCAACAATTTCTCATCTCTGTCACGGATGCGCGCGCATCATCATTATGATCATTATCATTATCTAATGATAATAATAATAATTATTATTATTATTTTATTATCAACATATATAGTCACGACCGTCTTTCCTCAATTCCTCATCGCTGTCACGGATGCGCGCGCATCATCATTATGATCATTATCTTCTATAGAAGCTTCTATCTTTATAATTATGTATATTTACAAAAAGTCAATTCGCTCGCGCCTCTAGCGGTGAAAATGAGGGGTAATACCAGCTGACCTAATGTACATGTAAAGTTTGGAGCGGGACGTTTCACAAGAGTGACATCCACGGCTCCAATTTATAATTGTAACAAATAGTATTTGAATAAAAACATTCAATCGGGTAAAACACGGGCGTTGCCCGGGTCATTCGGCTAGTTTATATTATAGATACAAGAAAATAAGACCAAATCCAAATTAATAGTGTGTGATGTTTAGATAACAGCATTGTTACCATCATCGGACAAAAGAATAAAATGATTTTATTATTATATATATATATTATTCTTTTGTATGATGATGGTAACAACTCTGTTACCGAAACATCACACACTATAAATTTATTTGGATTTTGTCTTATTACCTTGTGTTTATAGAAGAAGAAACACAGGTCGGAGAGAAGACCTCTATAAAGAATCTCTTCTCCTGTGTTTCTTCTTCTATAGGAACATTGCCTTATTTATAGTTAAGGTACAATTTGTGTTATAGACACAAGGTAATTTGGAAGATTAGTATTTCGGTTTAGATATACAGTAGAACTTTCCTGTAAAGGACAACACCTAATTGCAGAGCCAAAGTGTCCTTTAGGGAGAGGTGTCCTCTTACCGGAGAGTTACTAAATAGTAAACATAATAATTTTGCAAATGAAAACTGGGAGAGATGTCCTCTAGCGTGAGTGTCCTCTCATGGAGGTTTTACCCTACTTGAATATTCTCTGGTGCACATGTGACAGCCTAAAGTAAATTTATTACTTTATGTGCTGTTTCAGTTTGACATTGAAGAAGAATGGAGAAAAGAAAAGGAACGAAGAAGATTGAAAAATAAAAATGTATGTTTTATTTTTATGCCATTTATCCCTGTGTGTGTGTGTTGAAAAGGTTACAAGACCAATGAGCAATACTGCATGTGTTAAAAATGAGGTTACACCAATACCTCGCTTTGCGTCGTTTCATTTTGTGTTTTTTTCGAAGTTGCGTCGCTGCTTAATTTTTACTGATTTTCACTGTGCGTCATTAGATTTTTGAAGTTGCATTTTTTTGGATTCGAGTCTTTAATTTTTTTTATTTCCTAAAATATGGCAACACCTTTTGTTTTTGATTGCGCCATGCCATCAAAATTTTATTTTCACTTTGCGTCGCTGTTTCAATTTGTGTCGTGTTTTTTTGGAACGTAACCCCGACGCAAAGCGAGGTATGGGTGTATTTTTAAAGTTGTAAAAATTGCTATCATCATTTTAGTGGAATTCAGCCAACATGGAAGTACATTTATAATTCCAGACTTTGGAAGTATTGAACCAGTCCTTCCTTTGTTTGTTAATCCCTTAATTCTCCTGCATGGTTCTCTGTTGATTCTTTCTTAAAAACATTATCTTATAACTGAACAGATGAAATATTGGGAGGACATGGTGTACATGAGTTGTAAACCCTTCCTTCCTCTTTTGTATTTTCTCTCAGCTATTGCTTTGTTCATTTTGCTTATGTACACTCATGGACAATACTTAAGGAAGTGGAAAGTCTTTGATGTCCGCTGTCATCTATTATTTTTTTTTTTAAGAAGCAATTTTGTTCACACTTGGTTATCTCACGTTTCTTCAATAAAGGTCACTATAATATCTTTCAGAGTTATTGTCTGAATCCCAATATACATGCTTAAAGGTACAAATACCTTAAATTTTGTCTGTGAGTATATTCTGCATTTGAATTCTTATAGTTGACAGTGTTGTTTTTAAGAATTAATATACAGGGGTTCCACATTGGGCTATTCTCATTAGCTGACTACATTTTTAATTTGTTACAAATTTGAGTGTAATGTATTTTTACCTTGGCAATACTGTTCTGTATTTTTTTCAACTTGCAAGCACTATTTGTTGTCTTTTTGTTGGTAATAAAAAAAGACAATTATCCTTGGTTTCTGACTTGTTGATTCTAACCGTTTAATTTCATACAAGTGGATGCTCAGGAAGGTGACCATGTCTTGCTGCTGTGTTTGCCCTTATTTACTATGCATCTGTTGGGCTCAGGCTGCGGCAAACACCACCACGCAGCCCCAAGCTGCAGTGCCCCGTCCACAAGCTGCCACCCCACCTCCCCTGCCCAAGGTGGCGGTAGCAGAGAGCAGCTCAGTGGACCTACTAGGGCTAGGTGAGTGGTCCCCGGCTGGTGGAGCCTGAACCAACACATGGTGTGGCAGACATCCCCAGCTCCACACCAGCTCCAGAACAACCAACCCCAGCAGCCACTGACCCCTTCGACAACTTCCTCATCCAGCCTACAGACAATAAACCTCAAGAGCAGCAGGAGAACCTTTTCCAAGCTCCAGCCGCCCAGCCTGTAGAGAAGAAAGCTGCTCCCATGAGCAAGGAGAGCATCCTGTCACTCTACAGCAGTGCCGCTGCCCCTTCACCTATGGGGTACATGCCCATGGGTGGCTTCCAGAACATGGCCTTCCCTGTGGCTCCAGCCAATGGCCTGGTGATGCCCCCTGCAGCAGCCACCAACCCCTTCCTGGCCCCTGCTGCCGGCCCTGCACCACCCTACCACTGGCAGCCCCCTGCTGCCTCCATCTCTCAGGTCTTGTCACACCCCACTTGCCTAAATCTGTGCTTTGCTGGGAGCGATTCTTGCACTTTTCTCAAGTTCAGCGGCTTGTTAAATATTTTGCTGAATAATTCAAAGATTTGCTCAGTACTTGTGTCAAAACTTGTAAAGTATATGAAATGGTCTTTCTTTGAAGGCAAATTTTGGCATGACCATTCAGCAGGTTTTCTCTAATTGCAACCCGAACCCACATAAGCTTTGAATCATTCTGTGAAACATGCCCAGCCTTAGAGAGTGAATCTAACTTGTGCTTTTTGATAAATCTGTGCTTTGCTGGGAAGGATTCTTGTACTTTTCTCAAGTTCAACAATTTAATTGTGATAGTTGATGAAAGAGACTAGGGCTGTTAATTTTTTGCTGAATAATTCAAATATTCACTTAGTACTTATGTCAAAACTTGTAAAATATATAGAATGTTCCTTCTCAGAAGGCAAATTTCAGGCATGACGATTCACAGCATGTTTTCTCTAATTCCAACCCAATCTTTAAGCCATTCTGTGAAACATGCCCAGCCTTAGAGAGTGAATCTATCCTTTCTCTCCACAGCTGTGTACTGACTGACTTGTGACGCAGGTTCAGCACCAGATGGCAGGGCTCCAGATGGGCCCACCCCAAGCTGTGAATGCTCCCTGGATGGCTGGTCCCCAGACTGGGGGCCCCCCCTCTCAGCCAGACCTCCAGGGAACATGGCCCACGCTGTCCACCAACCTCTGGCATTGACACCATGGTGGGTGGACCAGCCTTCCCTCGGACACTCACCTGCGCAGGGAGCCATCAATAAATTATTCTCTCTTCCTTCCACATGAAAGATATTTTGGTAGCAACTCTCACCTCCATAAGTTTGATTACTGATTTGTAAAATGTAAGGAGGCAGGCGCAGGCCCCCTGTACCATAGCCCCGCTATCTATCTAATAAATTATTGGCAGCCGTCTCTGACACCTTGGAGCATTCATATTGTACACTTTATCACTTGGAACACTGATAGCCGGAGGGGGGGAAGAAGTCCGACCACACCTCCCTGCGGTCCCCCCTGGACCTTTGGAATATTCTACCAAATTCTGGTTCGTTTCCAAGGTGACTAACGTGGCAACGGCACCCATTTTCCAATGAAGAGCAAGATAGTGGATATTGCTGCTGCTGTGATGGAGATGCATGGAGACATCTGAGACTCTTCTTCGGACACAACAACAACTGATAACCGGAAAATATATAATTTTGGTCTTGATTAATTTTTTTATATACAGTAGAACCTCCATGAGAGGACACCTCTCTATAAAGAACAAGTTTTCATTTGAAAAATTAGCTTTTTTACTATTTAGGTGTCCTTTACAGGGAAGTTCTACTGTATACCAATATTGTTAGCACGTTTTCTTTGAACTTTCTTCTAGAAAAAACGAGCTGAATCACTTCGATTTATTTCAAACAACAAAAAAAGAATTACAATATGATTTAATTGTATTTATTACATAAAAGAAAAAAAAAAGACTAAATTAACACAAAAACAACAACAAAAAGAATGATGATAAGTAACAATAAAATTCTATGAATTATAATCCCTATATATATAAAAGTCAGTGTATGTATGTATGTATGTACGTATGTATCTATGTCGGCTATACACGTCCACAATACGTAACTAATCTGACTGAAATTTTAACAGTATATAGAGTAGAATCTGGAAAAACTTATAGTGAAAATTTCAGGTCCCTATCCCGAATATTCTTCGAGTTATTTGCAAATTGCGTTGCAAATTTGCCTTTTCGCTCGCAAGCAGCGCCTCTAGCGGTGAAGATGGGAGATAATATCAGCTGACCTAATGTACATGTAAAATGTGTTTTGACAGGACATAGAGAAAAATCTGGAAAAGATATTTATCGGATTTTTAGCCAATAAAAAATAAAATTGACAGGTTCTGGGCAAAAATAGTTGTTTTTTTTTAGTCAGAAAATGATTATGACAATATTGCTGTATCATATTTGATTATCAGATACAAAATTATATATCCGGAAAATTCCAAAAAGCAGAGATCACGGGTGAAGCCAGTTCATTTTTAGTATGCAGGAACAAAATTCTAACAGAAAAACATTCATTCGAGCAGAAGACACAAAGCCAGATCATCTCTCTATAAAAATATCGCTTCTCTGACACAAAGTTTGAAGCGGGACGTTTCACAAGAGTGACATCCACGGCGCCTAATTTATAATTGTAACGAATAGTATTTGAATAAAAGCATTTAATCGGGTAAAACCCGGGCGTTGCCCGGGTCATTTGGCTAGTAGATTATAAACACAAGGTAATAAGACCAAATCCTAATAAATAAATAGTGTGTAATGTTTCGGTAACAGCATTTGATTTGGTCTTATTACTTTGTGTTTAAAATTGTACAAGAAACTTAGCTGTGAATTCTTTATGATTTTATTAAATAAATAAACTTTGTCAAAAAAATAGTACAAAAGTGAAGTGCTACTGAGATCAGGTTGAAATTTTGAGACATTAATAAATAAAATCCAAACATTTCAGGGTATTTGTCCAATATTCTGTAAAATAATAAAAATTCAATTTTTTAGTTAAAATTTATTCTGACAGATGGTGCAAGCCATCAGTTGATGACTGATCAGATGTTCATCATACATGATTAGATGTTTTTTCTTAAACAAACTTTGATTAATTGGGACTACTCATAGTTTTGACTTTTTCATCTCCATCAGTCTCAATTAAAGAGATTTTATAAACACAAGGTAACAAGACCAAATAAATAAATAGTGTGTGACATTTGGGTAACAGCATTTATACTATTTCACACATTATCTATTTGGTCTTATTACCTTGTGTTTATAATCTACTAGGCGAATGGACCCGGCTTCGCCCGAGAAATCCCTTGGGTGCAATTTCCTTCATACTAAAAGTATATCAATAATAAATATTAGAAGTGCCATAGAATAGCAATACAGAAGTAACACATAAACTACAGGAAAAAAGTGTGTGTGATGGCAAAAATTGTATTATATTAGTGTTTAGGTATTTGATTTAATTAATATAGTTGATATAATAATATATATTTATATTATATATAATATAAATGAGTTTTAAAAATTGTAAAAAAAAAATCGAAGAGAATCGAACCCGGGCCGCCCGCGTGGCAGGCGAGCATTCTACCACTGAACCACCGATGCTTAAAAAAAAGGCTATATTTAGGTATCCATTCCATTCCGGATTAGTCCGCGTAAAAAAAAGTTCTTCAAATGAAAAAAAGAAATAGCCAAAAATACTGATCAAAATGCAGCCGAAAATTTTCCTCAGGTTTATAAAAAGCGACATGCAAAATTTGGTACCAATTGGTTCAGTAGTTTTTGAGTTTATCGCGAAACAGACAGACAGACATTGACTTTTATATATATAGAGATAATCCAAATTGTACTTTATCAAGAGATTTTTTAGTTCAATATTTACACCAAAAGCTGTGGGAAGGTGATTGATATAAATCTGGGAGGTGAGCTGCAGAAAAAAAAAAGATAAAAATATAATTTATAATTTTTTATTGTGGTACAGGATCTCTAAAGGACACACTCATGGACAAAACTTGAGGAAGTGGAAAGTCTTCTATTTTTTTTTAAGGAGACAGTCAATTTTGTTCATATTTGGTTACCTCATGTGTCTTCAATAAAGGTCACTGTAATATCTTTCAGAGTTATTGTCTGAATCCGGATTTACATGCTGAAAGGTACAACTTCCTTAAGTTTTGTCTATGAGTACAATTACAGAGTCAACTGCCCTTAAGAGTGATAATTATAATTTTGACGAGGAAAGGCTGTCCTAGTGAGAAAGAGTGCCCTCTCATAAAAGTTCTCCTGTTTATACTTTTTGCATATAATTATAATCTTTCTGAAAATAAAGCAATCCATATTTAAATCTTTAGATAATAAAAAGGTTATTGGATTGAATAAAAGAATTATTTACCAATATGTTGGATGGCTGAACGCCAACCTTTATCAAGGCATTACATTTTTGTATACACAAACTCAGCGCTGCATAGCATCATTATTTCTGGTAGTAATTTTAATACAGTCTACTCTCGTTATAACGCCACCATTGGGATTTTGCAAAAAAGCGGCGTAAGGCGAGGGTGGCGTTGTATCGAACACGTTTAAAATGTGAAATTTAAAGATACAATAAATTATTTATAACAATTACTAAAAACAACTTATACCCTAAAGTCAATATATAGAATGCCGGCATTAATTAATTAATATGACAAATAGGAATAATTAATTTATAATTTATTCATAAAAAAGTAATTACATTTTCTTGAAGAAGTCTGTGATCACAACTTGTGTTTTCTCTCCCTCACTTATGGCATAGACACGGCGTAACAAATCCGCCGATAGATTGACGTCGTCAGATGTTGCTCTCTTGGAGTGCTCAAGAAACAACAAAACTGTCTCAGCAGCTGTTCTGGCTTCCCTTAAAAGGTAGGTGCTGGGTCACTGTTGCATCATCATCCTCGCCAAGTTCTTCTTTCGCTGTAACAGTGGACACCAGAAAATTGTCATCTGTTAGCTTTATTTCCGCCTCCTGAAACTCAACCAGTTGAAATTCCCTTTCAGTCATCAAATTCTCTGGTGTAATAGCAAAGATGTCGCGAATGCGATCGAGCAGATTTCCATAATTAAGAGGCTCAACTGCAGCAGTAGAAGTGAAGCGAATAATGCCTGTGTGATTCCAGCAGTTGCTGATGGAATCAGGGCTCACAGAATCCCAAGCCATTTTACAATAGCGCACAGCGTAATCCAGACGTAATTCTGTGGGTAGATGGGCATCCACCATTTTCTGAAGTTGAAGCTTGCGATATTGAGCCTTGAAACTTTTTATGATGCCACTATCCAGTGGTTGCAGACTGGCAGTCATATTTGGTGGAAGGAAGTGTATCTTTATGTTGCTGAGACCATTATTAGGGACGCAGTGAGACGTTATCTAACAACAGTAGGATACGACGTCCTTCAGAGACAAGCTGCTTGTTGAACTGCAGTAGCCATTCTTGAAAGATGCTAGAGGTCATCCATGCTTTGCTGTTAGATGTGTAAGTGCAGTAGAAGTGTGGACTAAAGTTTCTGAAGCATCGAGGCTTTGCCGATTTTCCAATAATCAGCAATCGCCGCTTGTCTGTTCCAGTAGAGTTGCAGCACAGTAGAACAGTGATTCGTTGCTTCATCCTTTTGACACCACGGCAGTTTTCATCTTTGTGAGCAAGTGTTCGGTCAGGAATGAGCTGAAAAAATAATCCTGTTTCGTCTGCATTGTACATGTTAGCTGGATCATATCCGGAGTTCGCCAGAATACTGTTCAAATTTGTAAGATATTCATCAATGATAGCTGGAGAAATCGATGCGCCTTCCCCACAGAGCCGTCGTTGCGAAATATGGAATCTCCCTTTAAATCGCTGTAGCCACCCACTGCTGTACGCGAAAGTACGTCCAAATGCTCGCCAAGTTTTTTTTGCCTTTTCTCTTAAGAGATTATCAGTAATAATAATATTATTGGCACACTTTTGGGTAAACCAGTTGAAGAGAGCATCTTCCAAGTCACTAAATTTTCCGACTCTTTGTCTCTTTGAAGAACCAACAGTATAATTTTCCCACTTCTCAGCCTGAGTGAGAATATCACGGACAGTTGTTCGTGGAAGTGAGAAACGCTCTCCAATCTCATTCTTTGACATCGTAGGGTTATTTCTTACCAACTGGCATATCTCCATCTACTTTTCAATGGTGATCGACTCACGTTTACGCTTTTGGGAACTCATGATACGACAATAAGGTTGTTGTGTTGACGTTAGCAAAGGATGAAGCGACTGTGTAATGTCCCAGGAACAAGCAGGAAAAGGGTCTGCTGGCTGTTCACACAATCTGTTATCTGTTGTGTCAACAGCAAACATGTGAGCAGCGCTATAACGAGTGGTTTTTGTTACTTGGGATATGAAAAATCAGCGGCGGAAGGCGAACAGCGAGGGAGTGGCGTTATATCGAGAAAAATACATTGATGTCGTTTGGGACAAAACGAAAAAGTGGCGTACGGCGAAGGTGGCGTTATATCGAGTGACGTTATAACGAGAGTAGACTGTAATATTTTCATGCACAAAATACCTCCCCCCCCTCCACCTCCTTTCGATTTTTAAAAATTATTTTAACTGTGTTATAATGACACTATGCGGCGTTGAGTTTGTTTATACAAAATGTAATGCCTTGACAAAGATGGGCATTCAGCCAACCGAAATATTTGCAAATAAATATTCAATCCAATATATATGCCTTTTTATTATCTAATAGTTATAATCTGTTTTGTTGTTTATATATGAGAAAACACAATGGTGCATAGTTGAATTGATAGTTTTGTTTCTCCTCAGCAAGACCTAATTACCAAGATATTGGGGAATTTTGCCTGGAAGAGAGGAAATCTAACTTGTCAAAATAGACACCATTCATCCCTGCTGGATTTCTCTATAATGTTGGAATTCAACAAGTTGTTTATTTCTTACCTTCACTACCTCTCTATCTGACTTACCTAGAAGAGCATATATACAGGGTGTGGCAGCTATTTGAGAACAAAATGATCTCCATGGTAAAAAATGAAATAGAGCATTTATTACATATTAAATTTTATAGATGAACACATAGAGAGCTAAAGGATGACATCATTTAATGAACCCGCCATCAGCAGCAATAACAGCTTCTATACACTGTCGACTGCAGGCAGTAATGAGATGGGTCTTGGGAATGTTTGCCATTGTATCCACTATAGCAGCTCTGAGAGCTGTGTTGTGGAAATGACTATTGGAGTCCCTCTCAACTACTTCCCACATGTAATAGTCCAGCGGATTGACATATCTGGTGATCTGGGGGGGCCAAACGTTAAGTGTGACATTGTTGTGAAGATTCTCGGCCAACCATTCTAGGGTTGTTCTGGCTGTATAAGATGGTGCTGAATCTTGTTGAAAAACATATGGCCTCCCACACGTGCTATCTAAGGCTTGACAACTAGCTAACACCTCTGTGTAAACAATGGCATTGACTCTGGCACCTGGAGTAAAAAAATGTGGAGCATCACCTTCACTACTAACAACACCAAGAACCATCAATGATGCTGGAAATTTGGTATGCATGACCATAGGTACCTCATCAGTGCTTTTACACACAGCTACTGATCATTTTTGCGTTACACCTTCTGGTCCTGAACAAAGTTCTCTATCGAGAAAAAACTGATCATTTCTGGCTCCTTTGGATGTTTGAGCTTGTTCAGAAGGTGCTTGGCTCTGGTCAGGTGGTTCACCTTGGTTCTTTCAAACATGAACTGTCCTCTCCACATCACTTATGGCTTGTAACGGAGGTCCTCATGAACCACACGTCGGATGGTAGCCTCATCAACCTGCAGCTCTGGCGAGTGCCCACATTGACTTCCCAGGATCCTCATCGATGGCTGCTTGGACACAGGTCTTGTCTGGTGTCCTGATACTGTCAGAACGTCGACAATGTCGTTTCCTTTGGGAAACTTCTGCCACATCACTCTTTGCAGCTCCCAATTGTCTCCGAACTTTGAAAACAAATGATCGAGTGACCTTCAAGAACGCAGCAGTTTCTGAATCCTGCAGCCAAGGAAACAATAACTGTATGCCTCTTCATTAATTATTATATTTATTTCTAATTTTTTGGTCCTTTTTTAATATACTTCCAGACCACATAAAAGTCTTAAAATTTTGTACTCACCAAATCAAGCTAACAACACAAGTGTACAAAATATCAGACTTTTAGTTGGCTGTGATGTTCTAAATATAGAATAGAATTAGTATACAGGGTGTATCAGCTAAATTGGGAATAACCACAATGAAATTTCAACTTTTACACAAAAAAATGTATTGCAATTAAAAAAATTGATTTGAAATCTGGCACAGTAGTAGATAAAATGATAGTTTTGATTTATTCAACTTGCATTGTCTTTGGGGTCTGAAAAGTACCAAATTTCAGATTCCTACGTGCTCTAGAAGTATATTAAAAATTGATTACAAGATTTGTGGACAGACAGACAGGGAAGCAAGTTAAAATTTTAGTTTAAATTATTAGCTACAGCAGTCTTGAGGTGAAGCACAGACCTTCAATCCTGCCTACTTACTTGACATTTATTGTCAAATTTAATTCTTCAGATACTTCTCAATGCTTTACTTTTTCAAAGTTACAATTTACCTTCTATGAAATTAAACAAATCGCAGTACCATTTAATATCATTCGTTTGACACTGTTTTATTTTCAAAAACTTCTCATAGCAGCCTCAGATTGATGTCTCAGACCTGAGACAAGCCGCTAGTTTGTGGCAGCGATCAATAGATGGGGTCTAGTGTGATGAGGGGGGGTCGGTGGAAGGATGGTCTAAACCGTTGGTTTTCGACCGCTAAGACCCAGGTTTGATTCCCGCATTGGGCACTTTTTCTGATTTAAAATTTTAAAAATGCTTCGATGGCCCCTGATTCTTGTAAAAGTCCAACCCTACCAGTGAGTGCAAGTAACCAAACAGGGCTCTGGCACATTTGTAAGTGCAAAGTCGAACTGTTTTTCACATATGTAGACATGTGGTACATTTACAGTAAAAGCAGTCGCCTACTTCTACCCACCATGAATATCATGGTCTGTACCACGTGTACTAGAAATAAGCAAAAATAACTTCCTTATATACATATCAGGACGGTTGGTGTTAGAGCAACCAGCCAATAATGGTAGTCTAGATAATGACACGCTTGTAGTTTCTAGAATACAGGGATTCTTTAGTGCTCCTCCAACGTTTTTATTCATTCAGATTATAAGAGAATCTTTCGGACATGCCTTTCTCATCAATAAACCATCTTAAAGCAAAAATATATATTTTGACAGAAGAAGTTCCTATATTTTTATTGATCATTGACCACCCTGAAAAGGTTCCATCTAATTATAATGATATAAAAAAAAAATTATAAATATATAGCTTTACAAAAATATATGTAAATATATCTATAGAGGTGAAATCTTAGACAAAAAAACTACCATAAAACCATCTCAAATTTTATAATATAAAAATTTATTTATTTTATTATATTCACTTTTTTAGAAAATTTCACAACACAAAATTATTTAACCATAGGGTAATAAACACGCCATCTATATATAAGCACGTTTCTTTTACACATAAAACAAACTTGTACTGTCCTTACTGCAATCAGAAATTACTGGGAGGGCTTGTTTCATCAATGGTGAACCCTCTTAGTGGTTTCGCCAATTTAATCTACAAGACCGCTTCTTAGAGCTCTAATACTGTATTGTACAATTCTGCTTATATATGTTACACTGAAGGGTGGAATCTCAGAAATGCTATTCAAGAAAACTATGGACATAAAGCTTTTAGGACAGTAGAATTACATAGAAATATTTGTATTGAGCAATTCTCTTTTTTTCTCAATTCTCAATATCTCCTCTCTGTAGAAGGTATTCCCATCTCTGCAGACCGCAATCTCATCATTTGCAGACAAAAATTCTCTGCAGATGACGACTCCAACTCCGAAGAAGATGGTCTCACCCTCGCAGAGAGAGACAAGAAAATTGCTCCAGGCCTTGTAAGAGAAGACCTCCTCCCATCAAGTCATCTGTGAGGGCATTGGTACCCAGCATCACCACCACTTGTTGCATTGAAAAATAGACGTGAAAAGAGGTAAACACAAAAACCAACTTTATTCTCTGTAACAACGATCTACCTAAAATTGTAGCTACACACATTTATATAGTAATTACACAATTCAAAAACTACATAGATCTAATACAATTTAAAACTAAAAATTATGTAGATAAATTAACTACGCTACAATAACACACGTAATATGTAATAATACCTTGAAAAAGGTTGGTGTTCAGTCAAATGAAATATTGATAAATAAATTATATTTTGATCCAATATATAGGTCTTTTTAATTAAATATACAGTTCAACCTGTCTATTGCGCCTCCTCTTGAGACTCACCAAAATAGGGTGCTATAGACAGGTCACTTTTAATGTAAATCGCATCGTACTACGTATTTAAAATCAGGTGCTATAGAGAGGGAGGCGCTATTTAGAGGGGGCGCTATATAGACAGGTTTAACTGTATATGTGAGATGATGATAAGAACATAATCAATGACAATCTGTTTCTAAATCAAGAATGTACACCTTTGCCCTCTAATATAAATCAGTTTTTAAGGTAACTTGATTGTTGAGGCCTGTCCCAAAGTGTTTTTTTTTTTTTTTTTGCTTATTCCAAGTACACGTGGTACAGGCCATGATAATCATGGTGGGGAGTTAGCGACTGCTTTTACTGTAAGCGCACATGTCTACACATGTGAAAAGCAGTTTGAATTTGCACTTTAAAATATGCCAGAGCCCCGTTTGGTTTCCTGCACTTGCTGGTTGGGTTGGACTTTTGCAAGAATCAGGGGCCATTGGAGCATTTTTATTTAATAATAAAAAAAGTGTCCAATGCAGGAATTGAACCTGGGTCGTAGTGGTCGAAACCAATGGTTTAGACCATCCTTCCACCAACCCAAAGTGTTGGATGGGGGAGTGGGTTTTCAGAACTTCTCAGATGGATCCTGAGCTGAACCTTCACTTATTCTCAATGCAATGGATCCTAAGCAATTAGAAAGGTATTCCAGGCCTGACCATTAATGTTTATAATTATGAAAATTCAAAACTATTATAGACGCATATGATTCTTTTACAAATTAAACAATTTCTACTGCCCTTACTGCAATGGAAAAATTAATGGGAGGGCCTGGATCATCAGCGGTGAACCCTCCCAGTTCCACAGAATTTTCATAACAGATGGCGCGCTAATGCATCATAATATAAATGATTGTTGCCCCAGTTCTTGTAATATAGATCTTTTAAAATATAATTTCTCACAATGAGTTTATAGATGGCTGATATTGTGTTGAATACAATTTCCATTACATATTACAACAGTATAAAATGAAAAGATTTAAAAGCACAAATGTTTATTTTATTTTTTTGCTTATCCCTAGTACACGTGGTACAGACCATGATAATCATGGTGGGTAGAAGTTAGCGACTGCTTTTACTGTAAGCGCACCACATGTCTACACATGTGAAAAGCAGTTCGACTTTGCACTTACAAATGTGCCAGAGCCCCGTTTGGTTACTTGCACTCACTGGTGGGTTTGGACTTTTGCAAGAATCGGGGGCCATTGGAGCATGTTTCTTTTATACATAATACAAACTTCTACTGCCCTTACTGCGATGAAAAAATATATTGGGAGGGCTTGGCTCATCAGTTGTGAACCCTCCCAGCGGTTTTGCCAATTTAATCCACCAGACCGCTTCTCAGAGCTCTAATACTGCATTGGACGATTCTGCTTATATACGCAACACTGAAGGATGGAATCTCAGATGAGCCAAGAGAGCCCTCCTAATATATTTTTTCATCGCAGTAAGGGCAGTAGAAGTTTGTATTATGTATAAAAGAAACATTTGTGCTTTTAAATCTTTTCAATTTATATGCATAGATGGCGCATTATTGCTTTGTGTTTATTACAACAGTGTTAAAATAACCATTTTACCACAAACAAGTGAATATATTGGCTAAGAAATTGTAAAATCCAAGAAACAATGAGTTTATTTTCTACAAAAGCTAAATATGATGAGCTTTATTCCCTCTGGACAAACACCTGGAACACACAAGAGGTGGAGTTAGACCATTGACCACACAACTACTAGATACATATGATAAGGCACAATTTGGATTAAAGATTATAAACACAAGGTAATAAGATTAAATCCAAATAAATAGTGTGTGACATTTAGGTAACAGAATTGTTGCCGAAACGTCACACACTATTTATTTATTTGGTCTGATTACCTTGTGTTTATAATCTTTAAACTACTTTAATTCAACCTTGGAGTAACCAAGGGATCATCTGGATTAACATCGGTGTAGAATCAAAGTTGTGATTTCAACACTCTCACTCAACAACATTGTTACCGAAACGTCACACACTATTTAATTAATTGGATTTGGTCTTATTACCTTGTGTTTACTAGATACATACTCCCTTACACAACAATTATCTCGCCTGGCTCATTTGGTTCTTTCCAAACAGTATATAGACCTTAAAGTTGGTTGTTGTTGTTTCCTATCCCTTGTGTAAAGATTACATGAATTCCAGGAGTTCATGCTCCTCGAGCTTTCATGGAATGGGGTGTAGGAGTGCAACTTTTGTTGATCATGGTACCATGATCCAGGTACACTTCTTAAAGTTTGCTCATATTGTTATGACAATGGCCAAAACTGCATGGTCATAAACTGGCAGGGACACTATGTAAGCTGAGAATAGCTGAGATGAGATGACACCAGTCTGCTCAGAGTGACCATCCAGCCTGCTCCAAGTGATTGATTACCTGTCAATGCCTGTCTACATCCTTTGTTCCCTGTAATGATAAATGAAGAGGAGTCAAACAAAGATATTTATCAAGTAAAAATATCAGGCTTCCGGAGAAAAGTATCTTTCCAAAAACCTTTTTAATTGTCCAGCTTTCAAGCACGTACACCCTTCTACAGGAGAAAATATGGGAGATGCCCTTTAGAATGGCATTTGTGCCCAACAGCTAGAGAATAAAAAGGTTTTTGGAAAGATACTTTTCCTGTAGGCCTGATATTTTTACTCAATTGATACAAGGGAATATTTTTAAATATATATATCAGTTCAATTTTAATGTATTACAATGCAGAAAGAAAGATTCAGCATGGAAGTGAGTTTAGCAGATTGGGGGAGAACTAGTGCTTGCCAAGAACATCAGTGGTGGTGAGAAATAGTATGCTACTGGCGTGATAGTCAGGATGGTGTCACAACAGGGTGGAATGGGTGGCACAGGGTGGCTGGGGGACCGACAGTGCGGGGGAAATCTCTGCGAGGTTCAAGAGGAAAACAACAAGTCACATGGTAATAAGACCAAATCCAAATAAATAGTGTGTGACGTTTCGGTAACAGCGTTGTTACCATCTTCAGACAAAAGTAGTGAAATGACATTTATATAATGATTAATGACACAAATACATTTCAGTACTTTTGTCTGAAGATGGTAACAAAGCTGTTACCGAAACGTCACACACTATTTATTTATTTGGATTTGGTCTTATTACCTTGTGTTTATAATCTATAATCCTATTGACAGGATTCCTTAAAGTTGGTTCCTATTGTTTTGACGATGTCCTGCATGGTCATAAGGACACTATGCAAGCTAAAGAATAGCTGAGTTGAGGGGTATGGAGGAGTGATGCCAGTCTACTCAGAATGATGTCGATCCAAGTGATTGGTGCACCAGAACACAGCCTGGTAGCTAGCAACTGTAGTCTGACCAGGGAGGTATGTATCCTGAGGCCATGTTGGCGACTGGAGTGGACCGAGCAAATTGCTGTGTGGATATAGAAACATTAGTCAGCAGTGGATCAGCCTACAAGTCGGTGTCATCCAGGGCATTTTTTTTCATCACAATATAGATTGTTGTTGTTTTTTTTTTTGCTTATCCCAAGTACACGTGGCCATGATAATCATAGTAAGTAGGCTGTGAGTGCACCACATGGTAGCTGTTTGATTTTACATTGTGCCCCGTTTGGTTACTTGCACTCGTTGGTGGGGTTGGACTTTTGCAAGAATCGGGGGCCATTGGAGAATTTTTTTTTTTAAACAGAAAAAAGTGCCCAATGCGGGAATCAAACCCGGGTTATAGCGGTCGAAAACCAACGGTTTAGACCACCTTCCACTGACCCCCCTATAAGGATTATAGTAAACAAATTTTGTTTTAAAAGGCCTACAATAGTTTTATACTTGTAGAATCTATAGATGGCATTACCTTCTGTCCATCTACCATGATGGAGGGCTGCTGGGTGATCTTGTTGGCTGTCTCCTCATCTTTGAGGTAGACATAGCCCCTCTTCTGGGAGAGTCCTGTGCTCCTGTCCTGTACCACACCACCTCTGGCTTTACAACTGGTGTATCTGGGGCTTCATTTTTGGTTACTAAATTACTCATATATATATTTTATCAATAAATTAAAATGGGGGGGAAGCCAATAAATTTAGAGAAAAGGCAATAAAAATTATCATTAAAATTATAACAAATAAGTCATTGATACTGAAACATCTCACAATTCATTGATTTAGATTTGATTTTTTTATATCTTATGTTTTATATGCCCACTGTCATAGACTCTTTGTAATAGGTTTATGAATGTTACACATGTATAAGGGTAATATGAACTCTCAAGTTAGGATAACCATGGCATCAAAGCCTATATAAAGTGGTACTTTAAAACTACAAGTTGATAAGACTAAATCGAAATAGTGATGCTTCGGTAACAACACTGTAACCCAAACATCACATCCTATTTGATCTTATTACCTTGTAGTTCTAATCTATAATCCAAATTGACTTTATCACAACTGGTATTTTTTAAAATTATTATTCCTACAATTGGTCCCAATGAACCCTCCCAGTGGTTTTACCAATTTAATCTACCAGACCACTTCTTAGAGCTCTAATACTGTATTGGACGATTCTGCTTTTACAAATACAAGAAAATAAGACCTAATCCAAATAATTTAATAGTGTGTGATGTTTTGGCAACAGCCTTGTTACCATCATCAGACAAAAGAATTTAAAAAACGATGGTAACAATGCTGTTACCGAAATGTCACACACTATTAAATTATTTGGATTAGGTCTTATTACCTTGTATTTATAATCTATGATCCAAATTTTACTTTATCATCATCTTATACAAGTATTGTATATGCTGCACTGAAGGGTGGGATCTTAGAAATGGTATTTAAGTAAACTATGGAGACATAAGCTTTTAGAACATGGCTTGCTGCACAAGCACACTGTGTCTGTATTTCTAATTTTTAAATTTTGATTTACATGTTTTTCTCAGGAACGTATCTACCGTGTAAATCGGGGGATAGGTCATCGAGCAAATTAATACATAGCAATACCATGCCATCTATTCACCATTTACACATTTTCGCTTTTACACAGTTTTCCAAAAAGGTTTTTTTTTTTTTTTTATCGCACTATACTAAATGCTACTGTGATTGAACACATGCGCTGTGTACACATCTCACGAGGAATCCCGAGCTTATGTGCTGGCTTGCTGCACACGCACACTGTGTCTGTATTTCTAATTTTTAAATTTTGATTTACATGTTTTTCTCAGGAACGTATCTACCGTGTAAATCGGGGGATAGGTCATCGAGCAATGCCCCTCTGTAAACAATAAGGACAAGGCCAGTTAGGCATAAATTAATACATAGCAATACCATGCCATCTATTCACCATTCACACATGAATGTTTAAATTTCCTATACATAGATGTTGCATTATTGCTTTACCCACTTTATAGATTTCAATAACTAAGAGGACGTAGATAAATAAATGTTTCACATACCAAGGTGATGACTTATTATCAATTTAAACTGTGTATGATAAGGTACAATTTGGATTATAGATTAGAACTACAATGTTGTTGTTGTTTCTTATCCCCTAAGATTACACGAATTCCATGAGTTCATGATATCATGAAATGGGGTATAGGGGTGCAGCTTTCGTTGATCATGGTACCATGATCCAGGCACACATTGGTAAAAGTCTGACTTTGCCTGTAGTTTGAGGCCTTTCCTAACATGGAAGCCTTTGCTGCCGACTCTAATATGAGTACTGACGCAACTCCTCCGTATCCCTGGAGTATCGGGTCAGTTGAACTCTAGATTTTTAGAATTTACAATGTAATTACAAGGTAATAGGACCAAATTCAAAAATATAAATAAAGTGTGTGACGTTTCGGTAACAGCTATTACCCAAACGTCACTCACAATTTATTTGGATTTGGTCTTATTACCTTGTAGTTTTGAACTGTCATGATGAAATTGTGATAAACATTTAAAATTACAAAATATTTCCTCACAAAATATCAGAAAGTGTTAATATAGTAGAAGCCAATTGATTCCCATTGGTTTGAGACTGGAGAACAATATAAACTGTGAGGAATTGAAAGAATTAACAATCACCTAACCTGGGCTCTGCTGGCCCAGCTGATAGTACCCTGTTTTTTTTTTGCTTATTCCTAGTACACGTGGTACAGGCCATGATAATCATGGTGGGTACTTAGCGACTGCTTTTACTGTAAGCGCACCACATGTCTACACGTGTGAAAAGCAGTTCGACTTTGCACTTACAAATGTGCCAGAGCCCCGTTTGGTTACTTGCACTCGTTGGTAGGGTTGGACTTTTGCAAGAATCGGGGGCCATTGGAGCATTTTTTTTTAAACAGAAAAAAGTGTCCAATGCGGGAATCGAACCCGGGTCGTAGTGGTCAAAAACCAAACGGTTTAACCAGCCTTCCACCGACCCCCTGATAGTACCCTGTAAGGGCTCCTAATACAGGGATACAGGATGAGCAGCGTTTGTACTCCATGTTAGGAGCGGCTACACATGGCGTCTGTTCCTCATGTCAGAGGCGGCCATTTCTTTTAGAGCTAAGTCGGTGGCCTGCCACTGATTAGTGCTCCCAGTCATAATGACAAAGGCAGACTGCTGGTCATATATATATATATTTTTTTTTTAACAAATAAAAAGAAACTCATTGTGAGGAAATATTTTGTAATTTTAAAAGTTTTGAAATGTGTAAAAAAAAAACTACAGAAGAGATCTTTCTTATCTCCACACTCAATCACACTAAGGTATCAAGCTTGTAGAGCTTGTTAATGGTGTCTGCTGGGGAAGAGTAGAGCTCATCAATGGATGAGTCAATACAGTCAATATACAAAAGAGATAAAACATGAACTTACATAAATGACAGCTGAATGTCTGATGGGCCCGTAGGACTGGAAGATTGTCTTCAGCTCCTCTGAAACAGAAACAATAGGTCAGCACACTCTTGTCTTGACAACCAACAACATACAGTAAAACCCCACTTAATACAAACCCAGGATATATCTAACCTTCCTTCTTTTATAACACACCTAAGTCAATTCTCTTCCATTGAAAATACCATCGTTAAAATGGAACTCTTGCTATTTTTAAAATAGCGAAATACTCCCAATAATGAACCTAATTGTTAAGTCCCAAAATAATAAAATTATTTTAAAATAATAGGCTTATAACAAACTTAAAATTGTAAATTAAAGCCCGATCTCCCCGCCGTCGTCCGGGTGGAGCCTCTTTAGGGCAGGTGTGTGGCGCAGCCAAGAGCGCGCCGTCCCCGTCCGGCCCGGGCAATGATTAAAATTGTAATATTAATATATTTTAATATAACAAAATTTAGCAATTTCAAAACAATGAAATTGGGGTCATTGTTCACATTTACATTCTAGTTTGGCTTATATAGATGTTTTATATATTTTTTTACACATTATACTTTTATTGAATAGAATATCTTTGCAAGTTTGAAATAGAAAAAAAATAAATTCAAATAGCTTCCAAAATAAAGGGGGAAAAAAGCAAAGAAAGGTGTTTTAAACATAAAACCTATTACAGTAGAACCTCCCTTTAGCGGACTCCTGCGCTAGAGGACACTTTTCTATAAAGGACAGTTTTCATTTGCAAAATTACCATTTTTACTTATTTAGCAACTCCCCGGTAAGAGGACACTTCTCCCTAAAGGACACTTAGGCTCTGCAATTAGGTGTCCTTTACAGGGAGGTTCACTTTTAATTGGGCCCATGATGAAGCAAAAATTTTATGCCATTAACTATGGTGATTTTAAAGCCAGAAATGGTTTGAATGACACGTTCAAAACAAACAAAATCTAGACTTCAGAAGAATATGTGGAAACATGAAATGGAAGATAAATACTTATAAACTTTGTTAAACCTGTCTATAGCGCCCCCTCTTGGGACTCACCAAAATGGGGTGCTATAGAGAAGGGGTGCTATAGACAGGTCACTTTTAATGTAAATCGCATCTTACTATGTATTTAAAACAGGGTGCTATAGAGAGGGAGGCACTATTAAGAGGGGGTGCTATAGACAGGTTTAGCTGTACATAATATGATGAAAATAATTTTATATTTTTAAATATATAATTAATAAAGCCCAGGAATTGTCGTGATTTTCAAATTAGACATAGAGGTACATATATGCTAATGATAGGAACCTACCATCAAATGAATTCTTTTGATATTCAGCACTAATCTAAGGAAATTGGTCAATTTAGGCAATTAAAAAAAAAAGTGACCATAATAATAGGCAGCCTTTTCCTGTGTGTATCGCTGTCTTTTAATTATACAGTCTAAATATTTTTAAAAGTAAAAAAATAGTCAAACCGTGACTATAGTGAACCAAAAACTCTGTCCCATTGGAGTTCACTATAGAGGGATTTTACTGTATATGCTAATGATAACCTATCATCAAATGAAATTCTTTGATATTCAGCATTAATGTATAGAAATTGGTCAATTTAGGGAATTAAAACAAAATGACCATTAAAAGAGGCAGCTTTTTCCTGTTTGCATAGCTGTCTTTTAATTATACAATTTGAAATGTTTGTCTGATGATGGTAACAAGGCTGTTGCCGAAATGTCACACACTATTAAATTATTTGGATTAGGTCTTATTTTCTTGTATCTATAATCCAAATTGTGCTTTATCATTTATTTCAGAGTTTGGTTAGTTTCAGATATGTTGAATTAGGTTAGTTACATTTTGGAATGTGAAAAAATTGGGTGAGATACTCATTTCAGTGAAATCATCAGCCATTGTTTTTTTTTTATCCAAGGTCATGTGTGAAAGTTGAAATCAATAATGTTTTCTACTAGTTTTGGGGTTGTTGTATAGGTCTTAGCTCCAATACAGTCCAGGATATGTGCTGGGGTTGTTGTATAGGTCTTAGCTCCAATACAGTCCAGGATATGTGCTGGGGTTGTTGTATAGGTCTTAGCTCCAATACAGTCCAGGATATGTGCTGGGGTTGTTGTACAGGTCTTAGCTCCAATACAGTCCAGGATATGTGCTGGGGTTGTTGTACAGGTCTTAGCTCCAATACAGTCCAGGATATGTGCTGGGGTTGTGGTATAGGTCTTAGCTCCAATACAGTCCAGGATATGTGCTGGGGTTGTTGTACGGGTCTTAGCTCCAATACAGTCCAGGATATGTGCTGGGGTTGTGGTATAGGTCTTAGCTCCAATACAGTCCAGGATATGTGCTGGAGTGGAGTTGGAGCATTTTGAGCAGACAGATTTTTCCCCATCAAAGAACATAATGGGTCTAGTATGTGCAGTCTTTAATCTTGTAGTTTTTTTTAATCAGCGATTGTAATATTCCGCACTAGGCCTACTATCAGCAAACAAAAATGGTTCCATTTTTTAATCAACCCTAACCTGAATTAACCAATTTGAACTTAACCTATTCCTGCCCAGAAATCCAAACCCTCCTCTACGTGGGGAGAAGCAGCACAAGTAAGGGACTGCCCTGTAGTACGGTGTCGTGAGCCGCTACGGTAACCGTGAACAGGGAACTCTGAAATGTGGCTGACTAACGGGGCAATGGCACTTTCCATGGATGGACAATACATCACCACCACCTAACCATCATGATTGGGTATCGATGATGTATTGATCTGTATTGACTCACCCATTGATGAGCTCTACTCTTCCCCTTTACAAGCTTGATACCTTAATATGATTGAGTGGAGATAGAAAGAAGACCTAACCTATTGATATACTTGAAGGATAGACACTCGTGGTTCGCAGAAACTCCTCTAATAATCTTTCTATACAATTACATAATGAACAACATTTAAAAAGTGGCGTAAAAATTTTACAGAACGACACTCTGTTTACATTCAGTCAGATATCTCCCACTCTCTCCTTATAAGGCTTCATCACTTCATAAAACTTCCAAAATGTTCCATTTAAAATATATATATATATATATTTTGAAAATAGAGCAATCCATAGATAAATCTTTAATTAAAAAGGCATATATTAGATCAAAAAAATAAATTTTTGATCCAATATATGCCTTTTTAATTACATATTAACAATATTCAACAATTTTCTAAATATAGATTATCATGGATTAACCGTTATAATACTTAAAAGTATTTAAAACTCTAGTAACATCTTAATCTCAAATAATATTTGAATATATAAATCTCTTTTAACTAAACTGATTTAGTAGAAGTAAATTTAAAAATCGACCACAACAACGTTTGTAAAGATAAATCTAAAATAAAGCCTTATTATTTGGAGATAACTTTGATAATTTTTAATATACGCAAAAAAATAAATTTTGTATAAAATTAGCCGGAAAAAAAAATACTTCATAATTTTTAGGATAGGATAAGTAAAAAAAAAAGCCTCTTTTAATAAACTTCAATAATTACCTCTTCCAATATACCATGGTAAATTCCTGACGAAAATTTTAATATTGTTCATTTTTGAAATATTTTAAAAATAATAATAATTCGTAACACTTTTAAAATACAATATCAGTACTTAAAGGTTAAACCATTCACTAAAAAAAAAATAATAATCACATGTGAAAACGATAAAGAATAACTTTTATTGATTTATTATTTTATAAAATTCACTGAAGTATATATTAATGTTATAATATTTTTTTAAAAGAGCAAAAAGAAATTGATTCGAATTTTTAACCGTAATTTTCAACTTGGACTATAGTTACGATATGCATTTTACTAATTATGAGCAGAATATAAACATGAAGTTTTAAATCTGAAGAAATGTATGAAAAATATAAACATGGTTATTTAGAATTGCGAAAAATTCAGAATAAAATAAAAAATAGTCTATGATGAAAAATATGCATTTCTTTAATATAAAATATAAATAGTATATTATAAAATACAAGCAAATGTACCCGGCTTCGCCGTTTTTACCCAATGGAAAGTTTTCCTAATGAACATTTGATAAAAATAATATTTTCAGAGCAAATATACATTCCCTACTGAATCTATTCTTGTCAAGAAAAATTAATGTTTGATACTATACTCCACCAGAACTTCAAAAGTAGCTGAGTATAAAGATTAATATAAAACTTATTCAAAGACTTAAATTAGATTTTAAAAATAAGCATTTTGCATATTTTGAAGTTATAAATTTAAAAAAAAAGTATTATTATATTCTGCTATTAAAAATAAAATTATTTTTGTTACAATTTAAAATTTTAATTTCAAATTATTTTACCTTAGAATAATAATAAGATAATAAATAATATTTTTTAGAGCATTCTTTGTTGGGAAACATTCAATCGAGGAAACCTAGGTGAAACAGAGTCATAATATAAAATGGTAAAAAATTTATTTGATTTAAAAACATTATTTTATATTCATATATATGTGCTGGGGCAAAAATGCGTTCTAGTTGTTCCTGGGTATTGCCCTCGTCTTTCACTAGTTAAGAATAATAATTCTATAAGGAAATATATTTTAGAAGTATTTTTGGCCAAACATCCCCTCCAACAGAACGCTGACCAATTTTAAAATTTCTTCAAAGCTATGATGAAGCATAATAATGATGACTTAAGATCATCATCATTATCTATAATATCCCTATATATATAAAAGTCAGTGTATGTATGTATGTATGTATGTGGGTATCTATGTCCACAATACCTAACTAATCTGGCTGAAATTTTAACAGTATGTAGAGTAGAATCTGGAAAAACTTATAGTGAAATTTTCAGGTCTCTATCCCGAATATTCTTCAAGTTATTTGCAAATTGCGTTGCAAATTTGCCTTTTCGCTCGCAAGCCGCGCCTCTAGCGGTGAAGATGGGAGGTAATATCAGCTGACCTAATGTACATGTAAAACGTGTTTTGACAGGACATAGAGAAAAATCTGGAAAATATATTTATTGGATTTTTAGCCAATAAAAAAAAATGACAGGTTCTGGGCAAAAATAGTCGTTTTTTTAGTCAGAAAATGATGATGACAATATTTCTGTATCATGTTTGATTATCAGATACAAAATTATAACTGAAAAATTCCAAAAAGCAGAGACAAGGGTGAAGCCAGTTCATTTTTAGTTGCAGGAACACAAAATTCTAACAGAAAAACATTCATTTGAGAAGAAGACACAAAGCCAGATCATCTCTTTATAAAAATATCGCTTCTCAGACACAAAGTTTGGAGCGGGACACAAGAATGATATCCACGGCGCCAATTTATAATTGTAACGAATAGTATTTGAATAAAAACATTTAATCATTCCCGGCTCGGCTAGTCTATGATAAATTTGAAATTAGTCTTTTCTCTGGGAAAAATAGGCGAAGCAGGGTCAATTTATAATTGTAATGAATATTATTTAATTTAAATTTAGCTTTTTACTTTTCATTCATATACACTCGGTAAAAATTTATTAAGGTAAAACATGGAAGTTGCCCTGTTCATTAGGCTACTTATACATATTTTAATCAAATGGATCATGGTTCAAAATGGGGAACATTAAAAAATTCAAATAACTAAATTGTCATGGCGAGTGATTAAGTTGAAAATTATGAATATTTAAATTCACATAAGTAGCTTTTATGTGACTTTGATTTTTTAAAAATGAGGGGATTGGGTTGCATATGTCATAATATCACTGCGTGACATTGAAAATTAAACACAAAGAAAGTGATGGAACTTGGCAAACAGAGAGAGGCAGAAGCGAACAATAATTGATCTTTATATCAAAATGATAGTCCTAATACAGACGAAAATGGCGTCGGTTCAGTAGCAAATAGAACCACCGCGGACGGAGATGCACGCAACATGTCTAGGTAGAGAATAAATCAGACTGCGGATGGCGTCCTGAGGGATGGCTCTTCATTCCCACAGTTCCCACCATTTGCCACAGTTCGTCTTCTGAGGCGTGGCTGAGAAAGGCATGCAAACAGCGTCCAATAATGTCCTAGACGTGCTCGATTGGTGAGAGGTCAGGAGAGTACAGTGTTCAGAGAAGCATATCTGCATCTTGCAGAGCTTGTTGGCTAATGCGATCAGAGTGGCGTTATCCTGCTGATAAAAATGATAAGGGCCATACAAAGTGATAATGCTCAGAATATAAAATAAAAGTTTGATGTTTATTTGGCCAAGAAAGGTATGTTACCAACTTTCCTGTTGAATATACGCCGCAACAGAATGGAGTTGCAGAAAGAGCATATAGAATTCTTGCCGAGATGACCAGATGCTTCATTATTGAAAATTACCTTAATCCCTATGGGCTATGAGCTCATATATACATCAGCTCACCTAAGAAATAGGTGCCTGACAAAATAAGAATTGTAAAACACCCTATGAATTATTCACCTAGAGAAAGATAAGCGTTTCTCACTTAAGAATGTTAGGGAGCCAGACATTCGCAATAAACAAGCGTCCAAATAAGGGGAAATTTGGGCCCTGGAGTGAGGAATATAGATTAATTGGCTATTCCTCAGAGTTGACTGTGGAAACTGATATATAGCTGGCAATAAATATGTGTATATATATATATATATGTTTCTATGAAAATGTTAATCTGCAAGACGCAGGTTATCATCATCATTGATTTGTTGTTGTCACTTTTTGGCGTTTCGCAAAAACCAACAAAAGCTGTATCAGACTTTACTAAGACAATAAAGATTTGCTAAAAAATAAAAGTGTACTAAGATGCTGCATTTGGCGACGAGGATATAAGAGTAAGTACCCTCGAATTTTGAAGTAAATATTTTTAGAAATTATCTTTGATTTTGCATATAATTGAAAGTTATTTTTAAAAGACTAAAATTGCAAAGTTTTAGGATGCAAATTTAAAAAAAAGTGAAATAAAATGGCTAGTTACCAATTTAAGGAATATAATGAAGAAACTGAAACTTTTGAAACGTTTTATGAACGATTGGAACAGTTTCTCATATTGGAGGAGGCAGGGGATGAGAAGAAAAAGGCTTATCTCCTAACCCTCATGGGAAGTAAAACCTATGGTGTTTTGAAGAATTTGTGCAGTCCTATTCTACCTAAAAATAAAACTTTTGATGACCTAATAGATATCTTGAAAAGGCACTTCTCTCCAAAGCGCTCAATTATAGTAGAGAGGTTCATTTTTTTTAAAAGAATGCAATTAAAGGAAGAAAGCATCTCGGATTACTTGGTGGAAATTAAGCGTTTGGCTTCCTCATACAACTTTGGAAATTTTCTGGAGGATTCTTTACGTGAAAAATGGTTTGTGGGTTATATAATGCCAAAATACAAAATAGAATTTTGTCGGAGGGTGACATTTCTTTAGCTAAAGTAATTGAGATAGCATTATCTATGGAAGCGGCCGAGAAAAATACAAAATTATTCCATTTGGAGCAGGGTGAAGATTGTGTAGATAAGTTGAGGATGGAACGCAAGGTTGAATCAAATTTCCAGAATGGCAAATGTAAACATTGTGGTAAACCGCACAAAGAACCATGTAGATTTAAGGAGGCGATATGCTTTAAGTGTAATAAAAAAGGACACATTGCCTCAATATGTTGGAGCAGTAGAAGAAATCTAAGGCAACATCAGAATCAGCCGGGAAATATACATCAGATAGGAGACCAAGAAGAGGAGGAAGAGTATGTCCAGAAAATTATAAGCGTGACGATACCTGAGTATAAAATTAATTTTGCCTCAAGTGACCCTCCCTATCTGATGGAGTTAAAAGTAGAAGGAAACTTTATTAAATTTGAAATGGATACGGGTAGTGGTCTAACACTGATATCAGAAAAGGATTTTAAAAATAGTCTTCAGCACTTTAAATTGGAAAAAGCGAGTATTATTGTTAGAACTTATGATGGTACCGTGGTACCCATTCTGGGTAAAATCAATGTCAAAGTGGAGTGTCAAGATATTAATTACAAACTTAGAGCGTTGGTGGTGAAAGGAGAAAAGAGGGCGTTGATGGGAAGAGAATGGATAAATAGATTGAAATTGGGCTGTTTCGCGGTAAAACATATGCCTGTGGAAATTACCATTGAGGAAATTTTGAAGGAAAATCAAGCCTTATTTGTGGAGACAACTGAACCAATAAAAGGTTTCACATTTTCAGTAAACATGTGTGATGTGAATTCAATTTTCCATAAGGCTCGTCCGGTGCCTTTCGCCATTAGGCCAGCAGTTACTGAAGCATTAGACAAAATGGTGGCTAAGGGTTATCTATGTGAGGTGGCGAGCAGTAAATGGGCCACTCCAGTGGTTGTAGTGCCGAAGAAAAATAAAGAGATCAGAATTTGCTGCGACTTCAATGTAACTCTAAATAAATATTTGGACACTGCGGCCTATCCCCTTCCCACACAGCAAGATTTATTCTCCACATTGGCCAAGGGAAAATACTTTTCTAAATTGGACTTGAGGAACGCTTATCTGCAATTAGAGGTGGACCCAGGCACCCGACCGTTACTAACGATAAATACTCATAAAGGGCTGTTCAGGTTTAAGAGAATGCCATTTGGATTGGCAAATGCGCCCAGTTATTTTCAATCTGTAATGGATAGGGTTTTGTCGGGTATAGGAGGCGTAATTTGTTATATTGATGATGTCCTTATAGCCACAGCATCAATTGAAGAACATCTGGCGTTGTTGAAGACTATATTTGCTCGCTTGGCTAAGTATAATATCAAACTAAAGAAAGAAAAATGCCTATTTTTGCAAAAAGAAATTGAATATTTAGGACATCTTGTCACGGGAGAGGGCATCAGACCTTTAGATCATAAGGTACAAGCAATACAGAAGGCCAAAACGCCTACGAATATCTCTGAATTAAGGTCATTTCTTGGTTTAGTTAACTTTTATGGGAAGTTCATACCCAATTTGCCAGAGCTTTTGAAGCCTCTTCATGAGCTTCTTCACAAAAAACGTCCTTGGGTTTGGACAAAGGAATGTGGAGAGGCCATTGACAAGTGCAAGAACAGCATTACCTCTGAGAGGGTGCTAGTCCCATATGATACGACTTTGCCATTGTGTTTGGCCACTGATGCATCGCAGATTGGAGTGGGCGCTGTGTTGTCACATATTATAGAAGGCCAGGAGAGACCGATTATGTTTGCCTCACGGACTTTATCGGAAGCAGAACAAAATTATTCTCAGATTGAGAAGGAGGCTCTAGCCATTATATATGGAGTTACCAAGTTTCATCAATTTATTTATGGAAGAAAATTTATTCTTATTACAGACCATAAGCCATTGGTGACCATTTTGGGCTCAAGATCAGGAATCCCCACCTTATCTACTTCAAGATTGCAGCGTTGGGCGCTTATTTTGTCAGCTTATACTTACGATATTAAATTTCGAAGAACTCAAGACCATGGGAATGCAGATCTTCTGTCACGTTTTCCTGTGGGCTGTGAAGAAATTCCAAGATTAAATAATGTCTATGCTTTATCCTTTGTGGAAGAATTGCCGATCACAGCAGAGGAAATTGCCACGGAAACTGAAAAAGACGAAGTGCTCTCATTGGCCAAATTTTATACTCAGCAAGGCTGGCCTGAAAAGGTGGCTGATCACCTCAGACCTTATTTTCAAAGGAAACTTGAGCTAACTGTAGATGGGGAGTGTTTGGTTTGGGGAATGAGAGTTGTCATTCCACCATCTCTCAGAATAAAAATGTTGAACTGTCTTCATGAGACTCATTCCGGTATGAACAAAATGAAGGCTGTAGCAAGATCACATTTTTGGTGGCCAAATCTAGATACCCAAATCGAGTTTTTGGTGAATAAGTGCAGAAGCTGTCAGCAATCCCAGGATGGGCCAAATAAAGGAAAATGGCAACCCTGGAAATGGTCAACCAGACCTTGGCAAAGAATTCACATTGATTTTGCAAATAAGGAAAACATTAATTTATTAATAGTAGTAGATAGTCATTCAAAGTGGATCGAAGCCATCCCAATGAGAGAGACCACCACACGCAAAACCATTGAGCAACTACGGCGACTTTTTTCTTCCTATGGGTTACCGGAGGAACTTGTATCTGATAATGGACCTCAGTTTACTGGTAGTGAAATGAAAGGTTTTCTGGAAGGAAATGGAATTAAACAAACATTGATCCCGGCGTACCACCCGCAAAGTAATGGCTTGGCTGAAAGAGCGGTTAGAACAATTAAGACTGCCCTGGATAAAAACAAAAGGAAAATTGGGGATACCATTCAAGACACCTTATCAAAAGTTCTTCTGGCATATCGAAGCACCCCGCATGTGACAACGGGAAAGACTCCATCAGAGCTCTTTATTGGGCGTGCGCTTCGAACCAGAGTGTCGTTGATACATCCCAGCTTGGCATCTAGAGTTAGGGACCAGCAAGCCAGGCAAATGAAGTATGATCGGCGAACCCATTTGGAAGAATTCCAGATAGATGATTTAGTGTGGTGTAAAAACTTTAGAGGTGGTGATAAATGGATCCCAGGAAAAATTGTGGGCAAGAAGGGAACTAGAGTCTACACCATTTTGATCCACGGACAGGTAAAGGCCTATCACAGGGATCAAATTAGAAAAAGGTGGAGGAATGGTGAGGAAGATGAGAGTGGAGATGGAGAGCGTCAACCCGAGCACTCAAGAGGAGCAGGTCCCAGTGCCATAATCTCGGAGGTTGTACGAGACAGAGGTTATATGGAGTCGATGTCGCCAGGACTAACTAGCCAGCGGTCGGATCAAGATTCAGAGGTTCAGAGTGATACAGACGATGGAAAGTCATTGGAGCCTCTTCGCTCGCTGGACCCCGAGGCCTTGAAAGAGGAGGGTCCTGTCCTAAGGCGGAACCCACCTCGAGCGAGGAGACCTCCTGTGAGATTTGAAGAGAGAAGATGGTGATATATAGCTGGCAATAAATATGTATATATATATATATGTCATAATTTGTATATAGTATATAATTAAATGCAACCCCGACCCACTATGTATGTACCATGTATGATTTTCAAAGATTTAATAAAAGAATAAGGTAACTGGAGGAAAGAAAGTAACAAAAGACATAAGAAGTAAATCTAGAGGAGAACATATTTATTAATAACGACGCAGTTAACCTTCTGACCCCGGGTCCCTGCGAGCTAAGTTTAAACCAACACTTCCTGGAAAAACAGGACGTATCTAGTATCCGCAGAAGTTATATTAATCGAGAGACACCCAATGCTTCCTGACAGAACCGGACGTATTTTGATAGCCGCGGAAGTAAATAGAGTCGAACAAACACGACACTTCCTGACCCAGGCCGGGCGTAACTAACACCAAAGGAAGCCGCGGGCCAATCAGAAGACAGCACCTTAAGTAGGTCAACCAATAGGAAAAGATCATGTGACATCTCTCGACCAATCAGAGAGAAACTGAGTCTTGGTGTTAAATCGAAAAGCAAGAATGGTCAGTTACGTTTTCGCTCTCATAGGAACAACACCTACAGTTGTTCAGTGGCTCTCGCCGAGTTCGGACAGTTGCTCCTTGGCTTCCAACAAGGTAACATCTACTCTAGAGATCTCTCTCTCTCCGCTCATTTCATCTAAATCCCATCATCGCCATGTGATCAACTAATTAATAAGTCAAATCGCTCATCTCCTCTCAAGCTTTCTTCCCTCCAACACAGTTGCCTTTTATTTTCAAACTCAATCACGTGTCCTGATTATTCCTAACTGTATGCTGCAACTTCCACTCAAACGGCTGCGCTTCAACCAAATCTCACCATTCGCATCCAACAACAAGAAACCCCGCAACGATATTGCCACAGAACGGTTAAGTCGACAGGATTCTACAACAGTGTAATACATCAAATATTACAGTGATATAATAACTTTGCATTATATTACACAGAGTCGACAGGATGAAGATTATGGAGCTTAATCAGGATCAAGATGGAAATTAGCCCAGACACCAGCAAACCAAAAGGCAATGACAAACCAAGAGAGAAGAAACTGACAACGAACGGAAAGAGACTGACAACGAACGAAGCGACAAGACATACCCTGGCGACGGTAATTTTAGAACTGACCGCCGCGCTACAAGGGGCAAGATCCACGCAACTGGAAGCGGTCTTCCGGAGCGCCACCCTCGGGACAGCCGACGCCCGCACCGCCGGTACGTGTCCGAACAACCTGACGCCCACCGAGGAGTCGCCACCCGCCATGCCGTACCCGTGCACCCGGAAGCAATCCACGCGACACGGGCCCAGTGTACCGACAACGCGATCCACTCGAATGGAAGCAGTACAAATGACTAGATTTCCCTTTCAATTGCGCGGACAGTGCAAAAGGTCCCGATCCGGTCCAACAGATATTCCAAGCCAGCCACCCCACGCCGAAGACGCCACAGTGGAGCCCTTTCGAGATTAAGGTAGGCAATCCACCCAATGACACCATCAAATTGACTTTGGACTTGTATCTGACCCAGGACCTACCATGTACCTTTCTAATTGAACCAGACGCAGGTTCGAACATATTGCCGTATCATTTATACAATAGATTAAAAGCACAACTTCCCAACTTAAGTATTAAAAAACCTTCCCTTGATCTATCCACCCTAAATAGTTTTACGAAAATAATAGGATATTTAACTTTCCCTCTGACAATAGGCCAAATAACCCGTAGAGAGAACTTCCACGTGGTAAATGCATCCTTGCCATTTGGAGTTCTTACCTTAAAAACCCTTTATCAGTATAAATTAAAACTGAATTATAATCGCGGCACTATTTTCCAACTTGGCGTCCCATTGTCTAATACTATCTACCACTTTAAACATGTGTCAAATGAATGCAAGCACGGGCTAGGCCAAAACCTGTCCCAAAGGACTCGCACAGCACCCAAAGCTTTCACACATGGAAACCCTTGCCTACATTCATTGCCCAAACCCCAAATATTTACATGCCACCATTCTAATCTCACACCACACAACTTTTCACTCAACCCAATTGCCAATACTTTATGCCCACCACATATAAAGCCACCACGACTTCAATCTACAATTCCAATAATGCCCAAACAAGTGTCCGTACATCGACACAGCTCACCCACTTACCACGTAAATATACCTCACAACATACGCGCACCCATACGCCACCACGCAACAAACACGCACAACCCGCACAACAAACGCAACACGCACGCCAAAAGACAACAACAACAAACAAGCGCATGCACAACCGTTAAGGATAATACAATCATCCCGTCTACACAAAACATAGAAAAAATTCACGCCACCAAACAACCACACAATCGAAAAGCATTGCGATCTTTCCTAAAAGCTGTGAACGCCTATAAAGAGTTCATTCCAGACCACGCCCGCTTGCGGACGCCACTTGTCAACCTTCTAAAAAAGGATGTCGTGTGGGTCTGGGATGACAAATGCCAGAAAGCGTTCACTAACCTGAAAGAAAACCTTACCACACACCCCACATTACACCTTTACCAGGAAGGTCTGCCATGCCAGGTGTACTGTAACACCTCAACATTCAGCATTACAGGCGTTCTTAAACAAGTCTACCCTGATGGGAAGACATACACCGTTCAACATTTCAGCCGATCTCTGCGTAGTCACGAGCGAAATTATTCAGACTTGGAACTACAATGCCTAGCCATTGTGGAAAGTGTGGATAATTTCCGCACCTGTCTAAATGGCAGAAAGTTTACAATATTTTCTGACCATCCCGCATTGCAGTGGTTGAAAGAGATCAAAGCTCCGTCAGGCAGATTGTTTCGATGGAGGTTAAGATTGTCAAGATACGAATATGAGGTCCGTAGCATAAATGGAGTACAACAATATGAAACGGGCGTTGGAACTCGTATCCCATTTTGTGGCTTTCTAGATGCGCCACTCATAAAGAGCCAACAGTCTTCTCCACCGGGAAAATCTCGCGTGACTATAGATCACAATAAACTGCGCACCGTCTCCCGAAAAGGAGTACTTAAAACTATAGTCCCAAGTTCACTTACAACCAGACTCCTTAAGTCCGTACACACTCAACACCACCATCCAAATATCTCCAAGATGACGAGGCTCATCTCAGCACAATATTATTGGCAGAACATGACACAAGACATCGCAAAACAGGTAAAAACCTGTCCCACCTGCCGATTCGCTAGAAGAATCGATGAATACAACCAACCTTCACGTAAAAATACCGACACAGGCACCAAAGCAAAACAAGATTCGTACATAAAGCACAGCGTACACACCACACAAACAATGCCAAAATTACCACATCCACGTCAGAGAAACGATCACACATCTCAACCTAAACCAATTACCGCCGACATATCTCTAATAAAACCATTGACGATCAAACAGGAGAACTATAAACCTGACAACCAGTTCAATCATATCACACCACCCCCTAAAGATATCAGACAGGAGAACTGCGAACCTACCAATCATTCAAATTCTACAATTAATAAGGTTCAAGCAAATATTTCAGAGTCCCCAGTTACAAAAATATGGACGAACATGGGGCAATATCCTATCTTTCATCTGATTTTTACCCTTTGTTTATTAGTTCTACCGTACAACTGTATCCCAATTTTATTCATTAATTACTTGTTTATCTATGCCATGCCCGCGCAGAAAATCTTCGAACTACAAGAGGTAGTTTTTAATTTAGGACAAACATTTATAAAACTTCTCATAATTTTAGGAACCATCTTCGCAGAAAATCTAAATAAACTCCGAAGAGATAGCAGTAACTGAAAAGATGACCAAACAATGTCGGAGAAATCACGCTCCAAAAACAAGATCTGAGCCGCACCAAAAATAAATAGACGGCAGGAAACGAGAATTTTGAGACACCACGACAGGAAGTGTAGTCCGCAGCGATAAATTCGGCCTCTGCAAACAAAACGGAACGCCTCGTCCGATCTCCAATTTCATTCCCTCTCGTTTGCCCGACACACCCCACTTCCGTATCTCTAATTACAATGAGAAGATCCCCTATTGAGGTCAACTGGGAACCTCGCTATGCCACCGATTTTTGATTCCAGTTCGAGTCTACATATCGATTATTACCACCCAATTCCACATCCACGAGACAACACATAGAACTAACTCACACATTTCTTACACAACCGACTTCTAACATTTTTCACAACACACACACAAAGACAAAAAATTACACATAAAGGTTATATAGATTTCCATGTCTCCTGTACACACAACATAAACGCACTTGAGGGATAGAATCACGTTTTTCACCTAAGTGTCGCTACAGATGAGACAAAAAATTTATAGGGCATAATTGAGCAAGTAAAACATTTATAGGGCAAAATGGAGCAATCAATACATGTAGATCAGGGCATGTAGATACCAAAGGGTTCCAACCAATACACCTTATTTTTCATATCAATCATTTTCATTATTTTCTCTCAATTAAAATTTAAATATTTAATCAATTTATTCAACTTATTACCACTTTTAATCATTAATTATCATTTTTTTTTCAATTAGTTTATATTATCATTTTTATTTATCAATTATCATTCTATTTACCACTTAGCTTATACTGCCACAACTCAATTATCAACGAAAACTCACTGGCTTTCGATTAAACTAAAAACATTAAATCACCCTTTGTTGTTGAAACCTTTTTATTTTTCATTTTTCTTTTTTTCCAAGCACTCAACTTTGATTTCGTTCAACTCTTATTTTTATTTTATTTTTATGTTGATTTCTCAAAAGCCCTAATAAAATTCCCTCGGTCTCCATTCCCAATTTCGAGTTAGAATATGGTTAGGCATTTTTCCTTTTTTTTTTTTTACCATTCAACCAAGCACTCAACTTTGATTTCGCTCAAAAAACTTTTATTTTATTTTTATTTTTGATTTCTCAAAAGACCTAATAGAATTCCTTCGATTTCATTCCCAATCTCGAATAGAATATGGTTAGGCATTTTTCCTTTTTTTTTCACCATTCAACCAAGCACTCAACTTTGATTTCGCTCAAAAAACTTTTATTTTATTTTATTTTGATTTCAAAAGACCTTATGAAATTCCCTCGAATTCTTTTCCAAATTCGAGCAAAAAAAAGTAACTAGGCATTTTCCCTTATCACCATGCAACAAAATAATTTTTCTTTTTCAACCAAAAACATTCAATTTTGATTTCATTCAACTATTTTTATATTGTTTTTATTTTGATTTCAAAAACCTTAATAGAACTCCCTCGATCTCCTTTCTTATCTCGAGTAGAATTCGTTTAGGCACATTTTCCTTTTTTAGCCCACTATGTACCATAGCATTCATTGATTTCTTACAATTAAAAATTTTTGATTTCTATTAATTATACTCAACCTATATCATCAACACCATTCTATCTTACTTTTATGTCACCAGCAATGCTTGTATATAGCCCCTCAATACCCACAACTAATTTTCCCACAAAATTATTTTTCACTTTACAGAATTCTCTCAGGCTAACCCCTTCTTGAATTCTTCACATGTAGGGGGCGCATCTGTCATAATTTGTATATAATTAAATGCAACCCCGACCCACTATGTATGTACCATGTATGATTTTCAAAGATTTAATAAAAGAATAAGGTAACTGGAGGAAAGAAAGTAACAAAAGACATAAGAAGTAAATCTAGAGGAGAACATATTTATTAATAACGACGCAGTTAACCTTCTGACCCCGGGTCCCTGCGAGCTAAGTTTAAACCAACACTTCCTGGAAAAACAGGACGTATCTAGTATCCGCAGAAGTTATATTAATCGAGAGACACCCAATGCTTCCTGACAGAACCGGACGTATTTTGATAGCCGCGGAAGTAAATAGAGTCGAACAAACACGACACTTCCTGACCCAGGCCGGGCGTAACTAACACCAAAGGAAGCCGCGGGCCAATCAGAAGACAGCACCTTAAGTAGGTCAACCAATAGGAAAAGATCATGTGACATCTCTCGACCAATCAGAGAGAAACTGAGTCTTGGTGTTAAATCGAAAAGCAAGAATGGTCAGTTACGTTTTCGCTCTCATAGGAACAACACCTACAGTTGTTCAGTGGCTCTCGCCGAGTTCGGACAGTTGCTCCTTGGCTTCCAACAAGGTAACATCTACTCTAGAGATCTCTCTCTCTCCGCTCATTTCATCTAAATCCCATCATCGCCATGTGATCAACTAATTAATAAGTCAAATCGCTCATCTCCTCTCAAGCTTTCTTCCCTCCAACACAGTTGCCTTTTATTTTCAAACTCAATCACGTGTCCTGATTATTCCTAACTGTATGCTGCAACTTCCACTCAAACGGCTGCGCTTCAACCAAATCTCACCATTCGCATCCAACAACAAGAAACCCCGCAACGATATTGCCACATATATGTTTCTATGAAAATGTTAATCTGCAAGACGCAGGTTATCATCATCATTGATTTGTTGTTGTCACTTTTTGGCGTTTCGCAAAAACAAACAAAAGCTGTATCAGACTTTACTAAGACAATAAAGATTTGCTAAAAAATAAAAGTGTACTAAGATGCTGCAGAAACCTGGGAAAACAATCAAAAGTCGTTATGTATATTTTATTGAACCAAAGGTGTCAATTTATGAATGAATTAATTGAAAATGCACCATAAACACCTGGAGAAAAGTTTACTGACAAAGACACTTTGAAAAATGAAATCAGGCCAGAGAACAGGAGAAATAACTTAATTCAGAAATTGAATAATTCGAAGATTCACACACACACACAATCCTTTTTATTGGGGCATCCAGCCCTATACATGATTCCCCTCTACGGGATTTAGCAAAGGAAGATATTTCAAAAGTAAAAACTAAAATGCAAGAAGTAATTAAGGAAAAAGAAAAGAGAGAAGAAAGAGAAAAACCAACAAAAATAAATATAGCCATATATACAAAAAATAAACATACAGAGCAAAATGAACCATACATGATTAAATATTTAAATTAAAGTACCAATGTTTAGAGTAAGTCAAGGTTAGGATATCATTGAGAGGGCAAGTGTGGAATCAGCCGCATTCAATCTTCACTTTCTTCCTCCAAGCAAACCACGACATTCGGCGAATCCATTATTCTCCAACGGACCTTGACTGCGGCCTTGTAGAATTTATATAAACCGAGGGAGAGACCCCGATCAACCATCAGTGTGTTCATCCAGCTGCAAATTTGTTGGCAGTCAGGTTGAGACCAGGGTAAGTCACCCAAAATTTCTTTCCTCTGTTTCTCTAAGCAAGAGCATCCAAATATTATATGCATAATTTCGTCTTGGATTCTGTTTTTACACAGATCGCAAGTTAGAGTCAAATCAATCTTCCAGCGCCTTGAACGATTTTCTGGGAAGATCGTCCAAAGGAGTCTCAGTTGTGCAAAAAATATCTTAATTGCTAGAGGAATAGTTGTGAATAAATATCGTTCTGCTGTCATTGAGTTTTTTAGGTATTTGAAGTGACTGTAATGTGAAGTATTTAGAATTTTCGCCATGTCGTTTTGGATGCTTTGTTCGGTTGCTATTCGAATAATAGCAGGGATTTCAGTCAGTATTGCAGTGTAATCCGGACAACCCTTCAGGAACGAAAACCCGCTTGAGTCTAAAATGGTTGACAGGTTTTCGACAAAGGTTAAACCGGCCCTTTGATTGCTGTGTAATGTCCAGAGGTGTGACAAACATGCCCGGGGCAACCTACTCTCTTCCATTTTCATAATCCTCACCCAAAATCTCAGGACCTGCTTAGTTATGATAACTTCCTGTGATACTCGTACACACTCCATTCTTAGCATAAAGCCCGGAGTATACTTTGGTAAATTTAGGTAGCGTCTTAGGAAAATATTCTGAACCTGGTCAACTACCTTTACTTGGTTGAGTGCCCAGCAGGGTGCGGCGTATAGCATGTGAGGCAAGACCGTCGAATCAAGTAATCTCATTGCCGCATTTAGAGAGTTCATCTTGGATTTTGTCAGAACTTGCCACACAGCGCCAATTGCTGCCAGAGCTTTGCCCTTGTAGTGTGACGCTACCTTGTTTAGTGAATTTGCACTTGTAAGCGGATATCCCAAGTATAGATATTTCGTAGTAACAGACAGTTGCCGCTCACCCCAAAACCATTTGTCATTTTGTGCTAATCGACCGCCGTTTCTGAAAACTACAATTTTTGACTTATTTTCATTCAGGCTTAATAAATTTGTTTCAAAATATTTTCTTAGTATATTGATTTTATTTGAAGGTTATGTTTGGATTCTCCAATCAAGACAATATCATCTGCGTATATACTTATATAATTGCCTTATTCTGTCTGTGTGAAGTTCACGGATAGATTTTGGTCAGAATGGATAAAATAAAAAAGTGTCAAGGGATGGGAATCGAACCCACGACCTTCCGCTTACCGGGCAGATGCCATGACCACTAGGCTACCCTGGACATATTTTTTTTTACCGCAGTTTAGAATATATATCTATATATTTATCTATTTACTTATATATTCACTGGCCGTGTGACCATTTAGAACCTTGCGGAAAGTTATAGGGTCATTTTTTTGTGATTTTTTTTGTTTTGATTTTATTGAAAAAAAAAAAACCGATATGGTGCCTTTAAAAAATGATCTTTATTACTATGCAGTTTTCTATTTCCTTTCCTTTCCTTTATCCTTTCCTTTCCTTTATATATATAAAAATGAAATGCGAAATCGATGTTTGTTATCGCATCACGCAAAATCTACTGACTCAATCATTATGGAATTTCGCATGTAGGTAGCTGAAGATTTCGTTTAACATATAGGCTATTCAAAAAAAACTAAAAAAGTTAATGTGCTTTTTTTAAAAAATAAAAAACCAAAAAGCGTTAGTTCCAGTCTTTTACCGCTAGGGCGCAGCACTGGTCGCGACGATAAATGAATTAGATTTTTTTAAAGCATCGGTGGTTCAGTGGTAGAATGCTCGCCTGCCACGCGGGCGGCCAGGGTTCGATTCCCGGCCGATGCATTTTTTTAAAACAATTTTTGAAACTCATTTATATTATATCTTCTATATAAATGGAAATTTCATAAGTGGTGTTCGCTATAAACTTTCGTTACAATGCATCAATTTCGACCAAATTTTCAACATTTATGTAAAACGAGATGGAGCAGGTTTTGCTTAACATCAAAATATTTTTCCTAACTTTAAAATACATAACTTTGCTGTTATCGATAAAATACAAAAAAATTCAACAGAGTTAATTTTATTTATATATAAATACAAAAAAAAAAAATTCAGCAATTCATTCAACTCAATCTAAAAAAATATTCAAAACAAGCAATTTTAAGATAACACCATATGTAAAACAGTCGGCCAAGAAAACAACAACGATATTACATCTTTCTCACATATTCACAAAAAATCTTGATTAATAATTAAAACTAATCTTTAGCATTGTTTATTATACTTCATAATATATAATATTCGTTAGGCAAACTTTCACTCGGATAAAACCCGGGCGAAGCCGGGTACACATCCGCTAGTAGTCAATATACCTAAGTTCATGTTGCAAATGTAATTATCTCTATCGATTTAGTAGGTGAAATGCAAAAAGAAATCGACATGATGAAATCTTTATGAAAATTCACATTTTTATTTTTATATTTTCAAGACACACACAGTTTGGGGCGGGACGTTTCACAAGAGAGACATCCACGGCGCCAATTTATAATTGTAACGAATAGTATTTTAATTAAAACATTTTAAAAACACACAGTTTGGAACGGGACGTTTCACAAGAGTGACATCCATGGCGCCAATTTATAATTGTAACGAATAGTATTTGAATTAAAACGTTTTTAAAATATATACGCACTCGGGTAAAACCCGGGCGTTGCCCGGGCCATTCGTCTAGTAGTAGAATATGAACATATCCATAATTTGGGAGATATATTCGCGGTAAATCTGAACCATTGTAGAGACCGATTAAATCATTTATAAAGAGTATAAATAAATAAGGTGACATCGGCTCCCCTTGTAAAACTCCCGAACGCACCTTTATTGGCGCAGTGAATGAATTGTTCCATCGCACTACCGCTGTCATATTTGTGTAATAATCTTTAATTAAGTTAACAAAACGGTGGCTGAGACCTGCATCTACCAGTTTTCTCCATAAAAATGAGTGGGGCACTGTGTCGAAGGCTTTTTTCAAATCCACGAAGAACATGTAGCATTTTCTTCTCTTTCGGCTTAGAGTCATTTGAATCAGGGATGATAGAGTGAATATATGGTCCTGACAAGAGCGGCCGGCCCTGAATCCCGCCTGGTTCTCAGGAACTATATTTCTCCTTTCGATCCAACTTCCTAGACGAGATTTGAGTATTGATGTAAATAATTTTGCTATATTGCTTAAGAGCGCTATGCCTCGATAGTTAGAGGGGTCGTCTGGATCACCATTCTTAAAAATTGGTTGAATAACTGATTTCAACCATGTTGTCGGAAATTCAGACGTTCTCAAAATTCTATTGAATATATCCTTTAAGGAAATTAGATAATCTTTTGAAGGGCCTTTATTGCTTCATTCATTATGTCGTCAAAACCAGTCGCCTTGCCATGCCTTATTCGAGAAATTTCTTTGCTTATTTCATTAAGAGTTATGCATTTAGTTAGCTCATTATCTGTATTTAGGAGGGTCATAGTAACGGGTTCGTAATCTGGTATTGGTTCTGTATCCAGGAGTTTATTGTAAAATTGCTGCCAGTCCGATATTGAGATATTGCCCTGTGTTCTTGTATTTCATAGAAATATTTTTCCTTTTTATTGTTAATAATCGATGTATATTTGTTCCTTGTTTTAACATATTCTAAACGATCTAGATCCCTATTAGATTTAATATATTTTGTCAGAGCTGCTTTCATAATCTTTTTCGCTATGTAGCACTCATGATCAAACCAAGGCTTCGACATTGAGTTATTCGCTTTTATTTCAGTTTGCATACCATTTTGTACCATTGCGCTTTTGATCTGATTAACCATGTTGTTCATTATATTCTCAATCGAGTTATTCCAAAATCCATAAGCTCCTCCTAAGTCCTCTACAAATAGCGTTACCCTTTCGGGTAACCATATATATTTTTTCTTTACCCGTGAAGTCGGGTTCATCACTTGTTTCGGTCCACAACTCATATCCATTTTTATAATTAGAGGTAAGTGATCTGAGTGTGGTAATCCCTCGATGTATAGGTCATGTACGTAACCCAACAGCCCATGGGAGACAATACAGTAGTCTACCACCGAGGATCCCCGTGCTGATATATATGTGTAGTTACCACTTCTATCACCCCTTGTTCTGCCGTTCAAAATTGTAAGCGTATTATTATCCAATCTATCTATGAATTGTTCTGAATGCGTAGATATCACAGGATCTTTAGAAGTGCGTCTAGTAGTCAAGTAGCAAGGAAGGTATAATGTATTATGAAGAATTCCCATTGCACCCGTTCGTGTATTCAAGTCACCAGCCACTAGAACTTCATATCCTTCAACTATTTTCCCTTCAATTTGGTCGAGTAAATTTTTGTAGTTGGTCAAATAGTGTTCGTTTGGTGGCAAGTAATCAAAGATCATACACACTCGCATTTCACCGTCCAACCTCAGACAGATCATAATCCATTGTTTTTCAATTTCAGTCCTTTCAATCTTGTCTTTTATAGCTTCTCGAATCCCAACAATAATTCCCCCCGATTATCTACCCTTCTTGTGGACTCTCTGAGCAAGAGATTCATACAGATGAAATTCTGTTGGTTTATTCTTCAGTTGTTGATCCTTCCATGTTTCTGTGAGTGCAAAAATGCTGCACTTTTCTAACCGTGTGAATAGGTCGAATTGCAGCAACATCCTTTCCAAACCATTAACATTCCAACACAGCACTTGTGTGTCGTCTTTAAACGAAAAACAAGGTTGTCTATTTACAGTAGTTTGCCCATAAGTATTTTTATTTACAGAGGATTGGGGATTTGTCAGTGGCTATAAAGCATTGTCGCCACTTTGGCTCATTATTCTACCATTTGTAACGTAATAGTCAATCCCACCAACAATGAGCCTGTTATCCCGTAGTTTCGTGGCAATACCGTTTCCCATGAGTTCTTTCCTTTTTGTGATAAGCAGTTTCCGTTGTTCTCTAATCTTTACCGAATAATCTTTATTCAAATAGATCCTGGTGTTTTTTAGTCAAAACATGTTTTTAAAGAGCATGATACGCTCGTTGTGTTCCGGAACTTCAATCAGAATCGGCGAGTTTGCATTTTTTGTCAATCTGCGACATTGCTGGATCGTGATGTTTTCTTGAATTTGCATTTTCCCAGAAATCAGGTTCAAGATTATAGCGCGAGTATCCGTTGGAGCCTCGCCCTCCTTTCCCTCAATTCCGTAGAAAATCAGATTATTTTCTCTTTGCTTCATCTCGCAAAGATCTAGTCTTCTTTCAAAACCGTCTATCCTCTCCGAGTTAATACTCACTGCTTTAGCAGTTTTCTCAAGGGATGTCTCAATGTGTTGGAAACGTTGATTTAATTCCTCCATCCCGCTTTCCAGCGAAGATAGTCGGGTTTCCAATCTCTGACCTAGATCATCTATTTTAGTTGTTAAAGTTGCTATCATTTCAGCTAGATCTTTCTCTCTATAAGATTCCATTGTCATTTGTTTAGCTGATCTAGGGCCAGGGTTTTGCTCTATTCCTGAAATTATCAATAACATAAGAGTAATAGATCTTCGATTAGTTTTTGCAACAAAAGCAAGGTCTTTCATATTAGTAATTTTTGCCGGGAGAATTTGCGTCTTAAAATTTGCATAACTAACAATGAAACTACTTTCTTTTGCCTTCATAACTATACAAATTATGGCTACCAAAAATAAAAATTTCATTTTAAGCAGTTTTATCAGAACCTATCTGATATAATCCAACAAGTTAGAAATAAATTCCAATATTGAATAGATAAAGAGTAATAAGAAGAGAAAGTATTTACTTATCTGGGAAATAATTGTAGCACGGAGACGATGTTGTTTGCGACTTGTCTCGTTGGCCACCTGGCGGAGAATCCTAATGCGAAGATTCAAGTGATATACGTTCAGAATCGGAAGTGATCCCTAAAAGAAGTAGAGGAAGGCCGAGGTTGATAAAACCAGGAAAATCTGGCACACAGGCCAAGGAAAGAATATCACTCTGTTAATTTGTCCACAGAAGACGTCCCAGAAGCAAAGTTTTTTGCAGACCAAATTGACTTGGAGGAAGCATTATCTAGAAAAGGCTATCATTTTTGTAGAAAGGCAATGAAAGAAGATTACGATTTCATGATAGAAAATAAAACGTGGGTACTCTTATATCATTCTTAAGACAAAAATATCATTGGAAATAAATGTGTAATTAAAAGGATGGCACAATGCCAACCGCCATTGAACGCTATAAGGCTCGACTTGTGGCGAAAGGCTATTCGCAGAGATATGGGATAGACTATGAGACCTTTATACCCGTTCGCCATAATAGTTAGAACAATCTTGGCCTTATCTGTAGAAAATAATTTAATAATACATCAAATGGATGTTCAAATCAATAGGCTTGAGGGATAAGTCTCTTTTAAATACATTTATTTCAAGCTTTCGGGCTCAACCGCCCTTCGACAGGAAAAATTATATTAGCTACTAAAGTTTTCAGATCCAATCTAAATATAAATTTAAATTTGTGGGATTACCTATTAATTGTTAACATCAAATGGATGTTAAATCTGTTATTTATGCGAAGTTGAAGAATTTTATATGATGCAACCACAAAATTTTAAATCTAAATAATATTCTGAAAAGGTATGCTGTCTAAAAAGAGCAATTTTATGGTATCAAGCAAGCTGGACTGACTTGGGATTCAAAACTTGAATCAAAATTGAAGGCTTGAGACTGAGGCAGATTCAATCTGACAATGATGTTTACATAAAACATGGAGACATTTTTTAGTTGCAATATATGTAGATGATTTGAAAATAGCAGCAGAAAGAGAAAAAACGTTGATAAACTTTAACAAAAGTATGAAGAAACATATAAAAGGTCTCAGGAAAACTGAATTAATGTCTTGGAAAAAGAGTTCAAAGAGGAAACGATGGTTCAATCTCCATTGACCAAAAAATATATAGTAAGGAACTTCTAGAGAAATGTAGAATGAGTGAGTATCACAACAATGATAGATGCAAATTTCAAATTGACAAATAATTCCTCTGTAAATGGAGAGATGAGTCAGTTGATGTACATGTATAAATATTGGATCGCTGATCTACTTGGCTGTCTCAACAAGACCTGATATTGCATATACTGTCAGTGCTTTGCGACAATTCAGCAAT
>CP092864.1:124268551-124313081 GCA_030710605.1 Cordylochernes scorpioides
CTACCTGTGTTGACATGTCTAATGGTGGAGTTTATCAGATGTACTGTACTTGGTTCTATACAGAGGTAAATATATTTATTCCTACGGGGTGGCTGTTTGGAACCTTTGAAGGAATAGTTAGTAAAATAAAACTTTAACTGGCCGAAATGTCTATTTTTAAAATAATTATAATATGTATAATTTTCTGGGTAAAAGGTATTGCCTATATATACATGTACATATGCATGGCGTTCTGCCAGCTCTAAAGCACATGTGCTCCTGGTCAGGATATGTCTTTTTTATTTTTAATATACATGTGTATCGTTTTGAAAATAGAGTAATCCATAAATAAATCTTTAATTAAAAAGTCATATATTGGATTTTGATCCAATATATGACTTTTTTAATATACACATGTATATTAAACGAAAAACATGGTGAAGGAAGACGAGTTTCTTTTATTAATGCATAGGTGCAAGCTTTCGGGTAAAACCCCTTCAACAGGCGAGCAATAAAGCGCGACTTATAAGAACTATGGTACAATTTTTACCCGAAAGCTTGCACCTATGCATCAATAAAAGAAACTCGTCTTCCTTCACCATGTTTTTCGTTTAATTTCAAATCAGGAAGAATTCTTTATCTATATACACATGTATATGTTACAAATCCTAATGTATTGATTCAAACCTTAGCAAGAATATCCATCAGAATCATCTAGAACACCAAGTTACCCGAAGATTGCCCGAAGAACTCTGTGAAAATTATAAAAATTAATTTTACAAAACCATCCAGAAAAAAAGAAGAAAGGAATTTCCAGAAAGCGCGCGCTAGTGAGAAATGTCTTGTAAGAAAAAAGAATTAACATAATTATAAGTAATCTATTCTAATAAAAAATTTCATTCATCTTGGGTTTTACAAGAAAAAAAAATTTCACTTTTACCTCTCGCGAAAAGAAAAAAAAAGACATCAAAGTAAAAAATATGCAAAAGTAAGAGATGAAATTCCACATAATTTGATCGACGTATGCAAACTAAGGTGAGTTCTCAAAATTGCTAAAATTGAATTTTCTAGATAATCATTTTTGAAAATGGTGCATATGACAACAACAAAAAGCTTTATTAAGATATTTTATTCTTATACCTATTCTCCAAGCAGAAATGTATGGTACATACAGGAATAACAGTAATAGTACCTTAATGGTAATATGATATTTATACACAGGAAAAATTATATAAAGACAATCATGCTAATAGGTTAGTCTGGGTAAATTGGAGGAAAAGAAATTTATTATACATGGATTTACCACGGGAAAATGGTACATATGTAAAATCAATTATAAGTTTCGCTTTGATAAAGGATAAGTAATTAACCATTAGAATTTCTATACCGTGTAAATCGGGGGATAGGTGTATATTCTTTAATTTTGCAACTTTTTTTAAATTCGGATTTTGTATGTTCTTCTCTGGAAACCAATGACACCTATTGACTGTGAAAACTCATTCAAACACCTTTTCATATCGGTTTATAAACAATCAATATGATCAATGGAATATATAAATGGAAAACGCCATTTTGAAAATTAGTTTTATAATCTTTGTAAAAGTTCGTGTTTTACTTAAAACGTTGTTTTTCTTATTAGTTGGCGAATAATATTATTACGACGAATATATGATAACTAGACGAATGGCCCGGGCAACGCCCGTGTTTTACCCGATTGAATGTTTTTATTCAAATACTATTTGTTACAATTATAAATTGCAACCGTGGATGTCACTCTTGTGAAACGTCCCGCTCCAAACTTTACATGTACATTAGGTCAGCTGGTATTACCCCTCATTTTCACCGCTAGAGGCGCGAGCGAATTGACTTTTTGTAAATATACATAATTATAAAGATAGAAGCTTCTATAGAAGATAATGATCATAATGATGATGCGCGCGCATCCGTGACAGCGATGAGGAATTGAGGAAAGACGGTCGTGACTATATACACTGCGTGACATTGAAAATGGAACACCAAGAAATAGTGGCCAGAAAATTATGCAAATTTCAGGGTAGACGCGCCTAACCGAGTTATGCAAATGATGTAAAATGCGCAGCTCTCGTGCGCACATGGAGTAAGATATAAGGGAAGGAACTTGCAGAAAGGACAGTATTCGTGTCGTTATTTCTTCAAGGAAAATCATTGTAGAATTTTTTTTTCTTGTGTCAAAAGACACGTGTAATAACAGAGAATGCCAGGTCATCGTAAACGGAGGCAGTTCAAGCAGACAGACGCTTTTACGAGGGGCATGCTGATCGGACTGAAAAGGGCAGGTTGGTCCATACGTCAAATCGCAGCTGATACACACCTTGGTGCGTCCACGATGCACCGACTGTGGAGAAGATGGTTGGAACAAGGAAATGTGGCAATTTATAGGAATGCCGGTGCAACCAGAGTGACGTCAGCACGTGTGGATCGGCGTATCCTTCGACAAGCAGTGGCGGCCCCACAAGCCACTTGTACCGCCATCCTGCAACATGTGCAAGACACCCTAGATCATTCCATCTCGACCAGAACCATTTCCCGTCGATTGGTTGCTAATGGCTTGCACTCATGCCGTCCGCTAAGAAGACTGCCATTGACCCCACCGAATAGGCGCCAACGTTTGGAATAGTGCCGGGCTAGATCGACGTGGATGACGGAATGGCACAGGGTCGTGTTCTCAGATGAGTCGCGTTTCTGCTTGTCCAGTGATAGTCGCCGTGTACGCGTGTGGCGTCGACGTGGAGAAAGGTCCAATCCGGCAGCAATTGTGGAACGCCCCACCGTGCGACAACGTGGAATCATGGTTTGGGGCGCAATCGCTTATGATTCCAGGTGACCTTTACTTCGTATTCAGGGCACTATGACGGCTCAACGATACGTTGATGATGTGCTGCGACCGGTGACACTCCCCTACCTTCAGGGGGTACCCAATGCCCTTTATCAGCAGGATAACGCCCGACCGCACACTGCTCGCATTAGCCAACAAGCTCTGCAAGATGTACAGATGCTTCCCTGGCCACCGTACTCTCCTGATCTCTCACCAATAGAGCACGTCTGGGACATCATTGGACGCCGTTTGCATGCCTTGCCACAGCCGCGTTCAGAAGACGAACTGTGGCAAATGGTTGAGAGGGAATGGAGAGCCATCCCTCAGGACGCCATCCGTACTCTGATTGACTCTCTACCTAGACGTGTTGCTGCGTGCATCGCCGTCCGCGGTGGTCCTACTTGCTACTAAGCCGACGCCGTTCTCGCTCTGTATTATGACTATCATTTTGAAATAAAGATCACTTATTGTTCGTCCCTGTCTCTCTCTGTCTGCCGTGTTTCATCACTTTCTGGCCACTATTTCTTGGTGTTCCCTCTTCAATGTCACGCAGTGTATGTTGATATATAATAATAATATATTATTATTATTATTATCATTAGATAATGATAATGATCATAATGATGATGCGCGCGCATCCGTGACAGCGGCCGATGAGGAATTGAGGAAAGACGGTCGTGACTATATATGTTGATACATAATATAATTACTTTATACATAATACAAAGACATTATGCATAACGGCGAATAATATTATGGCGAACAATATTGGTATTTCAATTTCTTGCAAGTGTTTACGAACTTTTGGGATAACCTGGTAGAATAGGTGTATTTTATTATATACATCGGTACTATGGGATTATTTTTGAAAAAATATTTCCTTCGAATTGCGAAAGGCTAATATTTATTATAATAATAGCAATAATAATACAAGAAATCAAAGACGAAAAATTAAATTCATAAAAAAAAAAAAAAAAAAAAAAAAAAAGATGCGACGGCCGGGAATCGAACCCGGGTCAACTGCTTGGAAGGCAGCTATGCTAACCATTATACCACCGTCGCTTGTTTTCCTACTCCCCTAAGTCCTTATTGAATACTTCTGAAAATTTGGGATTTTCTATGAACATTTAATATTTCTGGGTAAAAGTTAAGAAGTAACATCGAAAATAGAGATAAGTTTTACAATTAATATATTGGTTGCAAAACGCTAAAATGAGAAGACTGAAATGGAGAAATGTGTTTCTTTTGTTCACAGGCTTTCGGATATGTCTGTATGAATAGTGTATGAAATCTGACGCAGGTTCCACAATACCCTTCGAATGTAATAGCGCAATAACTAAATAAACGCCGAAGTGTAGAATATATATACACTTATGGACAAAACTTAAGAAAGTTGTACCTATTAACCTTTGGCAAAATACAAGATAATTAAACAAAAAATAAGAAAAGATCAAATATGTGAAATAAACTCTGAGAGAAAACTGACAAAAACTATAACAAGACTTAGAACAAAAGACTATAAAGGAATGACAATACATCCAGATGGCACAAGAACCTATAGGACATGTAACAATTGTCCTGGTGTGGAACTAACACCTACTTACATATTCTTATGCCCAGCAATGGCCGCAGCCTTGCAGAAAATTGACATGGACCCAGAGCAGCATCTTTACACACCCAAGATAGTGGACATTGCGACTGCTGTGATAGAGATGCATGGAGACATCTGAGGCTCTTCATTGGACACGACAACAACAACAACAGAAAATTGACATGGACCCAGAACAGCAGTTTTACACCCTCAAGATAGAGAACATTGCTGTGATAGAGATGTATGGAGACATCTGAGGTTCTACATTGGACACGACAAACTATTAACATATATATCAGGATTCAGACAATAACTCTGAAAGATATTACAGTGATATTTTTTGAAGACACACGAGATAAACAAGTGTAAACAAAATTACTTCTGTCTCCAAAAAAAAAAAAATAATAATAATAAATAAATAATAATAGTAGACGATCGGCGATATCAAAGACTTTCCACATCCTTCCACTGTGTGATTCTTGGGGGGGCAGTAAGTGGAAGCCTCGAGGGAAGAGACTCTTTCGAGAAACTTGTCGCGGTCATGGTGTTGTTTGGAAGTTTCAAGATACATGTGAGATTTGACCAATATATTCAAAAATATTAAAACATATAAATTGCATATGTAAACCATATAACCCTATTTCTCAATAAATAAACAAATTTATAATAAATTTATAATAATATTTAGTTCCCTGAGAGGTAAGTTTGTCCATTTTTTATTAATACTAATTGTGTTCAAGGACACACTTCTTCTCCTGAGATTAAACACCCTCCAAGACAAGGTGTGCATTTAAAAAGTATGAACTGAAAAAAAAAATGCGACGGCCGGGAATCGAACCCGGGTCAACTGCTTGGAAGGCAGCTATGCTAACCATTATACCACCGTCGCGCTTGATGCATTATGACCATAGTATTATTATATACCAATCCATAAATAAATCTTTAAATAAAAAGGCATATATTGGATCAAAATATCATTTATTTTACCAATATGTGCCTTTTTATTTAAATAAACAAACATAAGAACATCTGATTACCAAAAAGAGCAGATTTAATTTATGACATGGAATATCAAAAGATGCCAAAAGTGTGACCAATGTTATGTAGGACAAACATTAGCTTTAAAAGAAAGAATTAAAAACCATAAATATGCTCTAAAATGGGATAAATTGAGAATTCTGCACTTGTAGAACATAGAAAAAGCACTGGACACAATAAAATTTGAATCTAAAAGAAACAAATATACAAGATTATAAGAAAATACTTCAAGAAGCAATTCGAAAAAACATTTTTCATTCAAATGTGCTACAATTATCAGAATATAAAATGAAAGGATTTAAAAGAACGAATGTTTCTTTAATACATAATACAAACTCTACTGCCCTTACTGCGATGAAAAAATATATATTGGGAGGGCTTGGCTCATCAGTGGTGAACCCTCCCAGCGGTTTCGCCAATTTAATCCACCAGACCGCTTCTCAGAGCTCTAATAATGCATTGGACGATTCTGCTTATATATGCAGCACGGAAGGATGGAATCTCAAAAATGGCTTTCAAGAAAACTATGGACATAAGCTTATAGGACAGTAGAATTACATTCAAATATTCAGAATTCAAATTAATCAAATATGCTACAATTATCAGAATGCAAATAAAATGAAATATTAATGACATTCATAGATATGCTTGGGGGTCGTTAGAAGGATGGTCTAAACCGTTTTCGACCGCTACGACCCGGGATCGATTCCGCATTGGGCACTTTTTTCTAATTGAAAAAATGCTTCAATGACCCCCGATTCTTGCAAAAGTTCAACTCCACCAGCGAGTGCAAGTAACCAAACGGGGCTCTGGCATATTTGTAAGTGCAAAAGTCGAACTGCTTTCCACATGTGTAGACATGTGATGCACTTACAGTAAAAGCAGTCGTCAACTTCTACCCACCATGATTATCATGGCCTGTACCACGTGTACTAGGGATAATTAAATAAAAAAAACTTTTGTTTCTATACTATAATCCAAATTGTACCTTATCATTGTATTTAGTTCCCTGAGAGGTAAGTTTGTCCATTTTTTATTAATACTAATTGTGTTCAAGGACACACTTCTCCTCTTATATTATTCTCCTGAGATTAAACACCCTCCAAGACAAGGTGTGCATTTAAAAAGTATGAACTGAAAAAAAAAAAATGCGACGGCCGGGAATCGAACCCGGGTCAACTGCTTGGAAGGCAGCTATGCTAACCATTATACCACCGTCGCGCTTGATGCATTATGACCATAGTATTATTATATACCAATTTTGAAATGGAATATCAAGTTTTGTGTATATACTCATGGACAAAACTTAAGGAGGTTGTACCTTTTAGCATATATATCGGGATTCAGACAATAACTCTGAAAGATACACTCATGGACAAAACTTAAGGAAGTTGTACCTTTTAGCATATATATCGGGATTCAGACAATAACTCTGAAAGATACACTCATGGACAAAACTTAAGGAAGTTGTACCTTTCACTATGTATATCGGGATTCAGACAATAACTCTGAAAGATATTACAGTGACCTTTATTAAAGACACACGAGATAACCAAGTTTGAACAAAATTGCCTCTGTCTCCTTGGAAAAAAAAAAAAATTGACGACCAGCGACCTCAAAGACTTTTCACTTCCTTAAGTTTTATCCATGAATGTATATGTTTTATGGTATAAAAAATACTCAATAACGCTATCTTATTAAAAGACCATTCTAATATATAGTTGTTGTTTATCATTATGTCTAAATAACGATAAATAAAGTCAAATTAATGATAAGACACAATTTGGATTACAGATTATAGACACAAGGTAATAAGACCGAATCCAAATAAATAGTGTGTGACGTTTCGGTAACAGTGTTGTTATCCAAACACACACACACTTCACACACTATTTATTTATTTAGAAATGGTCTTATTACCTTGTGTTAAAAGTAAAATTAAGTATTACATAAAACAATAAATATACAATTCAAAGAATAAAACCAAATGGTTTAGCTAAAGCATTATCTTGGGCTAAAATGTTACAAAAGTTAAATATGAGACGCAGGAAGAACTATCCCCATATTTTACCAAACGGTGAACATCTTCCCATCAACAAAATGGCGATGGTAGAAAGATTGGTCTTCCTCTTACTTCAATGAGATTGAGTCTTTACTCATCTATTTTGAAAAGTTAACTCATGTTTAGTGTTTTGGATAGATACTCAAGTATGTCTTTGTTCCATATATGAAAGACCAATTTGCCTTTCCCTGCATCCTAAGGTAGTCATCCTTTTCTTTGAACAAATTTGTTTACATAGATAAAGAGGAAAGAATTTTTTGTATAATAATCATAAAATTCGCTAAGAAAAGTTCTAATTATGTAAATATTTACCTGTATATAAATATTATCTTTCAGTTTCTGGGAAAGTTGCCTGTCGAAGGACGTCAAAGTCCGAAAGCTTGCCGAATTTACAGCATTAGAAACACGTCGACGTTAACTTTTGTTCCTTCTTCAAGATGATGTCAGGCGATTCCTTCTCTTGTAAAATACCAATGTTCCAGAGCGTGTATATTTAGTTTAAAAGAGTTTTATATAGCCAATTTTATTTTTATTTTTAAAATTTTTGAAAAAAAAAATTGAAGAATTTTGTGTTGAAGGGGGCGGGGGTCTCGTACACGGCCGGGCCGCTGTGACCACTAGCCGGTGGGGGGGCCGGAGCTACAATCCGGGGAGTCCACGGACAGCGGGGCGGGAGACGGACTGCGGTGAAGGACTGGCGACGAGGGGAGGTCCGGGGACGGAGCTGGACGTGGCGACGGGCTGGGTGGGCAGCGAGGAGCGCCGCACCGTGGACTGAGGGGTAGGTCCACGGTGTCCTGTAGATGGTCACCGGGGGCAGCTCCTGTAGACCCGCCATGTTAGTCTACCATTCCCTACAGACAGCTGAATCTTGGCTTACCTTGCTGCCACCCGGGGCTAACGTCTCACCCTCGAGCTGGCGGAACTCGAGGGTGGACGAAGCCGTCTTGGCCCATCGCTGGCGTTTCGTCCAAGCCTTCTCCGTCCTCTCTGGGCCTCCTGCTGCAGCTGTTGATGGTGGATATGCTGCAGCTTCCTCGCCGCCATCTTGAGGTGTTCTTGTAGTGAAATCCTCCACCGCAATGTGTCCTGGGGAGTTGAGAGTGGGACAGGTTGACGTGCCTCCCCAGGACTTCAGCTATCCGTCTCCACTGCCGGGATGTTAGATGGTTTGGTGCCTCCGCTGCCGAGAACTCCCTGAACTGCAGCTCACAGCCGAACTTGATCTTGGTGTTCGATGGTAAAGTTTCCCCCACCGGGCCCCGAGTAGGATGGTCGTTCTGGGGCCTGGCCACAACGGCCCATAGCTCTAGAGGCCGAAGCACTCTTTACCGTGCACGAGCCCGATGTTGTACTGCCCCCTTCAAACAGTTTCCAATGTCGAAAATGATCTTTCTAATTGTTGTACCATCCTCCTCTTATAGAGGTATTGTCTTGGACCATTAAAGGTCCAAATTTGCTCATGCTTCTTTAGAAAACCTTTATTAATATTTCAATCTATTCTCTCTCTCTTCTTGTTCTAACATTTCGCCAAGAAATCACAAGCTTTAAGGAAGTTCTCAACCAACACTTGGAATCAATCTGTTCAATGATATTTTAAGAGAGAAGAAGTTTTCAAATCTTGAATAGGTATTTAAGAACTGTAGCCCCACCTCCAAGACACAAATTACATCGTAATCATTTTGAAATCCTAAGAATTTCGAATAATTTTGATTATCTTAATTATGATTCTATGAGCACTATAATAATATCAAGAAATTTTGGTAATCATCAGCTATGATCTTGATTTCACGACGGCAAACAAATGAAGACATTTATATTGAATATAGAGGCATCCTCTATCTTCACGATATATTGAAGTAATAGTTTCATTCTTAGGTCATTCATCTGATTTAGTTACAAGTTTTTTTTCTATAATCTTTTAAAAATATATATTTTTATTATCCATAGTACACACGCTGTACAGGCCATGATAATTATGGTGGGTAGAATTTGGTGACTGCTTTAACTGTAAATACACCACATGTGAAAAGCAGTTTAACTTTTGCACTTACAAATATGCCAGAGCCTCGTTTTTACTTGCATTTGCTGGTCGGGTTAGACTTTTGCAAGAATCGGGGGCCATTGGAGCATTTTTTTTTTTTTTTTTTGAGAAAAAAGTGCCTAATGCGGGGTTCGATCCTGGGTCGTGGCTATCAGAAAGCAACGTCTTATATCACTCCTTATACCCTTACAGTATACATACAATAAATTTGCATAGTGTGTGGCATAGATAGGCACATTAACATGCCATTGGTATATGTAAGAAATCATTTAGCATGATTTGCTGGATTCGACCCCGGGTCGTAGCGGTCGAAAATCAACGGTTTAGACCATTCTTCCACAGATTCCCTTCCTTATCCTTAATACTCTTCAATTTCTTAAACCGTTTATTATTTACTAAAGCAAATGAGCATTGATGAAATTACATCTCTATCCACGAAGCATTGATGAAAAAAAAAGACTTTCTTCTGGTCGATTGATCAATTCGAAGCATTTTATGACGGATAATGGAGAGGGAAGTGTAAACCCTGACTAACCTAGATTTTTGAGGACAAATGGTCCCCGAATCTATGACTAAAAAAAGATGCTACTCTATGATCGTCACCTGTTCCTGGTGCAGAAGACATTCCTGAAAGATGAAGAATGTTCACCTGTTCCCTGGGACGTCAAATAGCCAATAAACATGGTGAAGGAAGACGAGTTTCTTTTATTAATGCATAGGTGCAAGCTTTCGGGTAAAAACCCTTCAACAGGCGAGCAATAAAGCGCGACTTATAAGAACTATGGTACAATTTTTACCCGAAAGCTTGCACCTATGCATCAATAAAAGAAACTCGTCTTCCTTCACCATGTTTTTCGTTTAATTTCAAATCAGGAAGAATTCTTTATCTAAATACACATGTATATGTTACAAATCCTAATGTATTGATTCAAACCTTAGCAAGAATATCCATCAGAATCATCTAGAACACCAAGTTACAAATTTCTGATTGCCCGAAGAACTCTGTGAAAATTATAAAAATTAATTTTACAAAACCATCCAGAAAAAAAAAGAAGAAAGGAATTTCCAGAAAGCGCGCGCTAGTGAGAAATGTCTTGTAAGAAAAAGAATTAACATAATTATAAGTAATCTATTCTAATAAAAAAAATTTCATTCATCTTGGGTTTTACAAGAAAAAAAAATTGACGTACCCGAGTAAAGGTTTGTATAACGAACATTTGTTAAAACAATTCTCTATAAACATATAAAAAAATAATAGATATATTTTGATAATTTGAAACTCGTAAATTTGAATCTCTCGATAAAGTGATCATTTTTTCCCGGTCCCTGTGTGCCGTGTCATCCTGAATTTTGTATTTCCTAATTTTCTACATTACAAAATCATCGTTTTATCTAGTGAACATTTTTTCCCGGTCCCTTAAAAAATACTCGATAAGTTGATTTCGTTAATTGAAACTCGTAAATTTGAATCTCTCGATAAAGTGATCATTTTTCCCCGGTCCCTGTGTGCCGTGTCATACTGAATTTTGTATTTCCTAATTTTCTACATTACATAATCATCGTTTTATCTAGTGAACATTTTTTCCCGGTCCTTTGAAAAATACTCAATAAGTTGAATAAAATCATGGTCGTTTATGGAAGATGGACGTAGTTCCCGGAGGTCACCCGCGAGGCTTTTTCTTGTCTACTTGGCACAGCTGTGTCACCAACTCTGCCCCCGCGCGCCAGGCCCTCTTGATCCCTCTGATTGGTCAGTGGGAACTTGGACTGTCCAACCGGCCGGCGGCTGGACGATTACATTTTCTCGACAGGGGGGGCAGACCTAAGCCTATCTCCGTCGCAAGGTGGCGCTGCTTGCGAGTTAAAGCTACAAATCTGCAAATAACTCTAAGGATATTCAAGATATTCAAGAAATTATTTTTCGAAAACCTTTCCGGGGATATGCCTAATAATATCCCAAAATTTCACGGCGATTGGATGTACGGTTTTTGAATCTATAGAGTACACACACACAGACAAACATTCATTTATATATATACTAGCGGATGTACCCGGCTTCGCCCGTGTTTTACCCGAGTAAAGGTTTGTCTAACGAATCTCTCGATAAAGTGAACATTTTTTCCCGGTCCCTTGAAAAATACTCGATAAGTTGAATAAAATCAATATTAATCGGTACCCGAGTTACATTTGTTAAAACAATTCTCTATAAACTTATAAAAAGAAATATATATATTTTGATAATTTGAAACTGATAAAATGAACATTTTTTCCCGGTCCCTGTGTGCCGTGTCATTCTGAATTTTGTCTTTCCTAATTTTCTACATTACAAAATCATCGTTTTATCTAGTGAACATTTTTTCCCAGTCCCTTGAAAAATACTCGATAAGGTTGAATAAATTCATGGTCGTTTATGGAAGATGGACGAAGTTCCCGGAGGTCATCTTGGGCAAGCTCCCGCGAGGCTTTTTTTCTTGTCTACTTGGCATAGCTGTGTCACCAACTCTGCCCTGATTGGTCGGTGGGCGGCCGGCGGTCGGGCGAATCCATTCTCTCACGGTGGGGGGCAGACCCAAGGTCATCAGGAGCAGCAAACCTAAGCCTATCTCTGTCTCAATGGCGGCGCTGCTTGCGAGTTAAAGCTACAAATCTGCAAATAACTCTAAGGATATTGAAGATATTCAAGATATAATTTTTCGTAAACCTTTCCGGGGATATACCTAATAATATCCCAAAATTTCACGGCGATTGGATGTATGGTTTTTGAATCCATAGAGGACACACACACAGACACACACACAGACATTCAATTTTATATATATAGACTAGCGGACGTACCCGGCTTCGCCCGAGGTTTTACCCGAGTAAAGGTTTGTCTAACGAACATTTGCCCGTGTTTTACCCGAGTAAAGGTTTGTCTAACGAATCTCTCGATAAAGTGAACATTTTTTCCCGGTCCCTTGAAAAATACTCGATAAGTTGAATAAATTCAATATTAATCGGTACCCGAGTAAAGGTCTGTCTAACGAACATTTGTTAAAACAATTCTCTATAGACTTATAAAAAGAAATAGATATATTTTGATAATTTGAAACTGATAAAGTGATCATTTTTTCCCGGTCCCTGTGTGCCGTGTCATTCTGAATTTTGTCTTTCCTAATTTTCTACATTACAAAATCATCTTTTTATCTAGTGAACATTTTTTCCCGGTCCCTTGAAAAATACTCGATAAGGTTGAATAAATTCATGGTCGTTTATGGAAGATGGACGAAGTTCCCGGAGGTCATCTTGGGCAAGCTCCCGCGAGGCTTTTTTTCTTGTCTACTTGGCATAGCTGTGTCACCAACTCTGCCCTGATTGGTCGGTGGGTACTTTGACTGTCGGCCGGCGGCCGGGCGAATCAATTCTCGCACGGGGTCTGCCCCACTCCAAACTTTTGGCAAAGCACTTTCTAATTAAAGATTATTGTCTTAAATTATCTTTAATAACAAAAAGTATAATAATTGAACGATAGGAAATTATAGTAAATAATTATACTAAACTAAATGATGTAAAAATAATTATACATGAAATTTGAAATAAGTTTTAGAAAAGTTATCGTTAAGTCCACGGGAAAAGATGTAGCCAAAACAAATAGGTTTTTAACAGTGACACGTGAGCACCCGCCTCTAGACGCGCTCCTCTCTCCTAACATTACTCCCCCTCTTGAAAAAGCCTATCTCCGTCTCAATGGTGGCGCTGCTTGCGAGTTAAAGCTACAAATCTGCAAATAACTCTAAGGATATTCAAGATATTAAGGAAATTATTTTCCGTAAACCTTTCCGGGGATATACCTAATAATATCCCAAAATTTCACGACGATTGGATGTATGGTTTTTGAATCCATAGAGGACACACACACAGACAGACAGACACACAGACATTCATTTTTATATATATATAGATATAGACTAGACGTATGACCCGGCTTCGCCCGAGAATTCCCCCGATTGCAATTTCCTTCATACTGAAAGTACATCAATAATAAATATTAGAAGTGCCATAGAAAAGCAATACAGAAGTAACACATAAACTACAGGAAAATGTGTGTGTGATGGCAAAAATTGTATAATATTAGTGTTTATGTATTTGATTTAATTAATATAGTTGATATAATAATATATATTTATACTAGCGGATGTACCCGGCTTCGCCCGGGTTTTACCCGAGTAAAGGTTTTTTGTCTAACGAACATTTGTTAAAACAATTCTCTATAAACTTATAAAAAAAAAATAATAGATATATTTTGATAATTTGAAACTCGTAAATTTGAATCTCTCGATAAAGTGAACATTTTTTCCCGGTCCCTTCAAAAATACTCGATAAGTTGAATAAAATCAATATTAATTGGTTCCCTCGGTAATTGGAAGTTAAAGGAATAGTATCTTTGCCTTGGAATTGTATCATTATTCTTGTCTCAAATAAATTGCCGCGATATCCTGAATTTTGTCTTTCCTAATTTTCTACATTACAAAATCATCATTTTATCTATTCTCCCAATATATATTGTTGCACCAGGTTGCGGCTTGGCAGACTCTTCAGCCATGATTCTCTCCTGTGCTGGGTCTTGCATCTTACCAGAGCGTGTTTCAACCATCCTACAAATTTATATAAGGGAATAATGAGATAAGTCTACTTTAAGTAACCTCCAGAATGCTTTATTTATTTTCTCACATCAAAGAGAGCAGTGAAGTCACACGTGTACCTAAATACAAATGATGATAATCTAATTTATAATAATTTTCTCAGTAGTTTCTCACACTTTCCTATTTTCCTAATTGGTGTCCAAACTGCTACTAATTCTCCTGGTTCGTAGCTTCTTTCCATGTGTTTCTTGTCATAGTTCTTTTTCATTCTTTCTTGAGTCTTTATTGTGTTGTTAATAACTAATTTTCTTGTTCTGTTTATTTTGTCTAAGTGATGTTTTATGTATTCATCATAATCATCCTTGTCAATGTCCACCGAGATATTCCTGTCGTCCAAAAGAGACGTGGGTTCTCTTCCAAACATCAGGAAAAAGGGAGAATATCCTGTGGTTTCCTGAATTGTAGTATTGTAAGCGTGAGTGATGAATGGGAGTATTTCGTCCCAATTCTTCTGATCAGTGTTCACATACATACTGAGCATATTGATCAATGTTCTATTTAACCGCTCTGTCAATCCATTAGTCTGGGGATGATAGCTCGTTGTGAAGCAATGTTTAATCTTGCACGTTTTCATCACCTCTTTCATTAAATTACTGGTAAATTGAGAGCCTCTGTCACTAATAAGATATTGTGGGGCTCCGTGCCGGAGAAAAATATCCTCTACTAGAAATTTTGAAACTTCTTTCACTGTTGCTTCCGAGACTGCTTTTGTTTCTGCATATCTAGTGTAGTAGTCCGTCAGCACGATTATCCATTTTTTCCTGTTTTTCGTAGATGGAAATGGACCAACAAAGTCAATTCCAATTCTTTCGAAAGGAAAGTTGGCTGGGGGAATGGGCTGTAGTAGGCCAGAAGGTAATTGGTTTGAGCCTTTTCTACTTTGGCAAAGGTGACACGTCTTAACGAACTCTGAGACATCCTTTAGCATGGATGGCCAAAAGTATTTACTCTTTATTCGGTACATGGTTCTGGCGACACCCAGATGGCCATTCGACATATGATTGTGATATTCTTTCATAATTTCTCTCTTTTTCTTCTCTGGAACCACAAGCAACCACGCCCTGCCTTCAGGGTTCGGGTTTTTCTTAAAGAGGCATCCATCTTCTACTTTAAAGTTTTGCGCAATTGATCGCCTGCTTCCATTAAGGTTTTTCTTAACACTTTCGATAAACTTATCCTCTTCGTCTGTTATTTGATTTAAAAATAGCCTTTCAAAATCCTCATCCCAATCAGTTTCTGGTAAGGGTCCCCTAGATAAGCCATCGGCGTCCAGATGCTTCTTTCCTGATTTATGTATTATATCAAAGTCATATTCTTGAATTTTCAATGCCCATCTTGCCAATCGACCTGTTGGATCCTTCAAGTTTTTGAGCCAGCATAAGGCGTGGTGGTCTGTTACTATTTTAAAGTGTCTTCCATAAAGGTAGGGTCGTAATTTTGACATTGACCAGACAACGGCCAGACATTCTTTTTCAGTGGTTGAATAATTTTGCTCCGCTTTACTTAGGGTACGACTCAAATATGAGATCACCTTCTCTTCACCACCGATGTCTTGGACAAGTGTTGCACCTATGCCGATGTTGGACGCATCAGTATGAACATAAGTAGGTGCATTTGGATTGAAGTGACCTAAAATTGGTGGACTTAATAGTGCTGTTTTTAGGGTTTGAAACGCTTCCTCTTGTCTTTCTGTCCAGGTAAATGATACACTTTTTTTATAAGGTTGGTCAAAGGGTCAGCAATTTTTGAGAAGTCTTTGATAAATTTTCTATAATATGAACACATTCCCAAAAAGGATTGTACTTCTTTGACCTTTTTGGGCCGAGGGAAATTTCTGACAGCTTTGATTTTATGTTCCGCGGGTTTTATACCATGTTTGCTCGTTATATAGCCGAGAATCTCCAATTCTTCAAAAGCAAATCGGCATTTTTTGTCGTTTAACCTTAAATTAGATTCACGAAAACATCTAAAAACAGCTTCAAGTCTTTTGAGGTGCGTTGGAAAATCCGGGCTATATATGATAACATCATCCAGATAACACAAACAAATTTGCCATCTCAGATTTCCAAGCATATTCTCCATATTTCTCTCAAAGGTAGCAGGCGCGTTACAAAGTCCAAAAGGCATCACGTTGAATTCATATAATCCATGTGCTGTAGTGAAAGCTGTTTTCTCTTTGTCTCTTTCTTCGACTTCAACTTGCCAATATCCAGATCTGAGGTCTATTGCTGAGAAGTGTGTAGATCCTTGGAGAGTATCCATAACTTCGTCTATTCTAGGGATCGGATAGACATCTTTTACTGTCACATTATTCAGTTTTCTGTAGTCCACACAAAATCTGTATTTACCATCTCGCTTCTTGACCAATATTACTGGAAAAGACCAGGGGCTAGAAGATGGCCTAATTATGCCTTCTGTAAGCATCTCGTCAATTTGCTCTTTTATAATATCTCGTTCTTTAGCACTTACCCGGTAAGGCTTGTGTTTAATTGGCTTCGCGTCTTCTGTGTCTATCCGATGTTTTGCCAAATTGGTTCTCCCTAATCTCGACGAAAAAAGATCTCCATACCTTTCTAAAACTTGTTTTAACTCCTTCTGTTCCTTTGGTGAAAGATTTTCGTTTATTTGGAATCTAGGTTCTTTGTTCTCTTCTACCTCTCTTTCTCGACTCACATTTATTTTCGCTGGACTACTTCCAAAAGCCAATGTTTGGTTTTTCATTATTTTTAACGGTCGAGGATACGGATTAGTTATCCAGATGTGTGTTTCCCTATTTATAACATTGATCAAGCTTCTTGCTAGACGAAGTCCATTTGTTTGAAACATTTTGCTGCTCTCCTCGATAATATATTCTCCATCCTCTGTTTCTACCAATGCCTTGATCAATTTCATGGAACATTCCGGTACAATGGAATCCTTGGCACTCTTTATTTTCAACATTTCAAAATTGATTTCGTCATGATTATTCGTCAAATCGTATTTGATAGTTTCTTGCTTACAATCTATTTTTGCGTTCATTTTCTTAAGGAAATCTCTCCCAAGAATTAATGTCCGTAAATGCGTTTTCAATATCACAAAGTTGTGTGATAATGTTTCGTCATCAATTTTTATATTTAAAAATATACTTCCTACCATGTCCAATTTTTTTCCATCGGGTCCTGCACAAATTTTTGCGAGTTTACTTATACCATGGCCTGTATCGAGGGCCGTTCTGAGGTCGACCACTGAGAGGTCAGCACCTGTATCAACCAAAGCTTCAAAAGTCCCTATCTTGTCCACGTTGATTTTTAATTTGTATTTAGGGTCCAACTTCTTGATTCCGTTTATGGTCGACTTGCTTTGATTGACAGATTCAGGCGCGACGCTTAGTTTAAATCTTCCAACACGGAATATCTATTCCGGGTAGGAATATTTGTCTGTGTGTTATGACATACATCGGCATAAAGCCGAGGTCCTGATTTCTCTGATATTTCATTCATTTGGCATTTCTCTTCGACCTTCTCTTGGGTATCTGCTGGATCCTCTTCTAAGATTCTTATAAACTTGACCCTACAATAACGGGCCACGTGCCCTGGCTTGTTACATTTAAAGCAGATTGGTCTTCCATCTTCCGTCCTATTTTTGCTCACTTCTTGGCTTTTATTGTAGGTGTTTCTCTGAAGGTTTGGTTTTGGCACAAAGTTAGGATTATAAGGACGTCTAGGGGTAGAGGGCTGGGGAAAGTTGTTTCGATACTGTCTGGGAGTAGGAGGGGAGTCGTTCTTGTAATTATTGGAAACAGGGGCTTGGGGCCTGGAAGTGGTCTGGTAGTTTCGTGCGGCAGTCGGCGGCACGTACCTCGATTGTTGTTGGGGTCTAGAATAGCGTGGACCGTTATATAGGTTTCTGGATTTCTCCACACGTTCCCGATACTTCTTTTCAAAAGAATCCATTTTCTTGCACACGACAAGAAGGTCATCGGTCGTTTTAGGAGGGTTCAGGTAGAGCGCGAATAAGTACTCTTTTTTCAGTCCTCCAATAACATGTTCAATTTTTGTTTCTTCTTCCATTGCGGGGTCAACCTTGTTGCACAACACTAGAATGTCTTCCGCGAACCTGATTGCTGGTTCATTCCAGTGTTGCATTCTGTTGAGCTTCATTCTAAGTTATTCTTTATTCGCGTCCAAAGAAAAATCCTGAATGAGGCGGATTTTAATATTTTCCCAGCTCGTGAAACTAGTTTTGTGTAAATTCAACCAGGTTTTAGCGCTTCCCGTCATGTTCATGGCGGCATAACGAGAGATAATGTAGTCTGCCCAATGGTACAGGAAGCCAATTTCTTCAAGAGATTCAATCCATGGGCGAGGGTCTTCCGTTCCATCATACTTGGGGATGTCGATGTTGGGATTCAGGACAACTGGGTCGGAACTAGCATCTCTACCAATTGTTGCACCAGGTTGCGGCTTGGCAGACTCTTCAGCCATGATTCTCTCCTGTGCTGGGTCTTGCATCTTACCAGAGCGTGTTTCAACCATCCTACAAATTTATATAAGGGAATAATGAGATAAGTCTACTTTAAGTAACCTCCAGAATGCTTTATTTATTTTCTCACATCAAAGAGAGCCGTGAAGTCACACGTGTACCTAAATACAAATGATGATAATCTAATCTGTTTTAAATAAATATCATAGAATATTTTATATAAAAATAAATGAATATATAATTTAAATTTCAAATATATTAAAAATAATATAAGAAATACGCCATTAATCATGATGTAACAATATGTTGTAGATAAATGATAAAACTAACTTTGACTTTTGCGCAATTAATAGGTAGAAAATCTTACTTTTGATAAATAATCTTTAAGATAATAAACTTAGTGATAAGAAAATTAATAGATAAAAAAACTTGTTAACATCGTCGCAATGGGGGCGCTGCTTTCGAATTAAATCTACAAATCTGCAAATAACTCTAAGGATATTCAAGATATTCAAGAAATTATTTTTCAAAAACCTTCCCGGGGATATAGCTGATAATATCCCAAAATTTCACGGCGATTGGATGTATGGTTTTTGAATCTATAGAGTACAGACAGACAGACAAACAGACAGACATTCAATTTTATATATATAGACTAGCGGATGTACCCGGCTTCGCCCGGGTTTTACCCGAGTAAAGGTTTGTCTAACGAATCTCTCGATAAAGTGAACATTTTTTTCCGGTCCCTTGAAAAATACTCGATAAGTTGAATAAAATCAATATTAATTGGTTCCCTCGGTAATTGGAAGTTAAAGGAATAGGATCTTGCCTTGGAATTGTATCATTATTCTTGAAAGAATTCTATATACAGTTACGAGCGTCAATCTTCATCTCTTAATCAGTTTTCGTCTCTGTCACCGTTTGCTTTTTTTTTTGGAATGGCGCCCTCCTATTGGTTGGCTACGATCACGCCACCTTTGCCCCCCCACTCGCTTTTTCGTTTTTGTAACTATTGTGTTGGAGCGGGTCGCTCCTTAAATAAATGCATATATTAGTTAATAACCAAATGGAATCCTCTCTTTCTCTTTCCCAGTAAGAGACGCCTACGGAAGCCAACAGTACATAGACAGATAAAGCACATAGGCTATAGATATTAACTAACATATGCATTTATTTAAGGCGCCAATTTATAATTGTAACAAATAGTATTTGAATCAAAACATTCAATCGGGTAAAACACGGGCGTTGCCCGGGTCATTCGGCTAGTATATATATTCGGCTAGTATAGTTATATTAGCAAATAAATTGCCGTGTCATCCTGAATTTTGTCTTTCCTAATTTTCTACATTAATAAATCGTCGTATCATCATGATAATATTTAGAGCAGATTGTTGAATTATAACAGGTAAATTAGAATATTTATCTTGATTATTTTTAGGCGAAAAGTTATTTCAAAAATTTTATTTGCTAGAAACCTTCCCAGTACTATACTAAATAACTTCCCAGTTTCATGGCGTTCGAATGAGTGGTTTGGTCAGGCATAAAGGACACACACACACATACATCCTTCCTTTATTATATTATATTATATTTATATTTATTATTTATATTTATATTTTATATATTATATATATATATATATCAACATATATAGTCACGACCGTCATGGGTTCTGTCACGGATGCGCGCGCATCATCATTATGATCAATATCATTATCTAATGATAATAATAATAATAATCAACATATATAGTCACGACCGTCTTTCCACCGTCATGTCACGGATGCGCGCGCATCATCATTATGATCATTATCATTATCTAATGATAATAATAATAATTATTATTATTATATTATTATTATTATCAACATTTATAGTCACGACCGTCTTTCCACCGTCATGTCACGGATGCGCGCGCATCATCATTATGATCATTATCATTATCTAATGATAATAATAATTATTATTATTATTATATTATTATTATTAATATATATAGTCACGACCGTCTTTCCTCAATTCCTCATCGCTGTCATGGATGCGCGCGCACAGGGAGGTCACGTGCTCGCCGGCAGCCAACGGGCGCGCGCCGCCGGCATTACGTCATAGATTATAAACAAAAGGTAATACGGCCAAATAAAAAAATAGTGTGTGATAAGGCACAATTTGGATTATATACTTATATAATTGCCTTATTCTGTCAGTGGTATTTTAATTAAAACATTTTAAATATATATACGCACTCGGGTAAAACCCGGGCGTTGCCCGGGCCATTCGTCTAGTTTATCTATAAAAATGAAATGCGAAATCGATGTTTGTTATCGCTTCACGCAAAATCGACTGACTCAATCATTATGGAATTTCGCATGTAGGTAGCTGAAGATTTCGTTTAACATATAGGCTATTCAAAAAACCAAAAAAGTAAATGTGCTTTTTTTTTTTAATAAAAAACCAAAAAGCGTTAGTTCCAGCCTTTTACCGCTTGGGCGCAACACTGGTCGCGACGATAAATGAATTTGATTGGTTAATAATTAACACGTGGTTTGTTTACACGATGAATGTTAGTTTGTTCACACGATGAATGTTTTTAAAAGGTAAGATAATCCAATCGCCGTGAAACTTTAGGAAGTTATTTACTATACTTCTGGGAAGATTTCTGGTTTGAATTTGATTTGAAATAAATATTATTTGCTATTTTATTTGCAATTTTTCTACTTTCACTCGCAAGCAGCGCCTCTAGCGGCGTCTGGTGAAATCTATATATATATAAAATTGAATGTCTGTCTGTTTGTCTGTCTGTTTGTTTGTACTCTATAGATTCAAAAACCATACATCCAATCGCCGTGAAATTTTGGGATATTATTAGGTATATCACCGGGAAGGTTTTTGAAAAATAATTTCATGAATATCTTGAATATCCTTAGAGTTATTTGCAGATTTGTAGATTTAACTCGCAAGCAGCGCCCCCATTGTGACGATGTTAACAAGTTTTCTTATCACTAAGTTTGTTATCTTAAATATTATTTATCAAAAATAAGATTATCTCAGGATGACACGGCAATGTGACACGGGAAAAAATGTTCACTAGATAAAACTATGATTTTCTAATGTAGAAAATTAGGAAAGACAAAATTCAGGATGACACGGCACACAGGGACCGGGAAAAAATGTTCACTTTATCGAGAGATTCAAATTTACGAGTTTCAAATTATCAAATATATATCTTTTTTTTTTAAATAAGTTTTTAGAGAATTGTTTTAACAAATGTTCGCTAGACAAACCTTTACTCGGGTAAAACCCCTGGCGAAGCCGAGTACGTTTTATAAGTTTATAGAGAATTGTTTTAACAAATGTTCGTTAGACAAACATTCACTCGGGTAAAACCCGTGCGAAGCCGGGCACATCCGCTAGTTATATTTATAAATTGTAACAATGCTTAAAATGTTTTCCAAGTATAATAAATTTAATTTGAGAATTTAGTAATATAATATTCCAATGACGTAAAAAATACTTGGCATTTCAATATTAATATATATTTAAAGAAAAAATTGTAACGTTTTTGTGTTAAATGTTTAAATGTAATGTTAAAATATATTTTTACATTGTTAATTTAATTTGCTGTTGTTTTATAAAAATGATGATGCAACTTTAATTGTTGTTGTGAAAATATCTTTATTTACGGAGCTGCTAACCATAATAAATGATTTTTGAGCCCCGAATTGTTGTTTATTTATTTATTTCATCTCAATTTACAGGTGTTACATTCGAGCACAGCTCACGAGTTACCTTGTCCAGATTATTTACACATGGCGAGTTGTAATGCTGGAGTGGCCCCCCGAACCTTACAGGAGGGCAGTTGTTGGGTGTTTGGCTGTCAGCTAGCCATTGGGTCCAGGTCGTCGGATTCGGTGGCTGAGGTCACCAACTGTAGGAGTTCTTCTTTTTTGAGTTTGATTCCGTTGCAATTCCAGAAAACGATTTTTAAAGGTAGTTTGCCTTTCATTGTAAGAAAGTTTTGATAATTTCTAATAACTTTTCGCACAGTTCCCTGGTGTCAGAATGAGTAGTTTTCTTTTTTGCAGTTTCAGCGTAACTTGCCTTTTGTTTTTCAACAATTGCTTCTTCTGTTTTAGTGGAGCTTGCTTGAGGTATGGTGTTACGGGAGTTTTGTCTGGGAGGCTTTAGCTGCTGTTGTTGTGGCTTCGGAAAATTTGGGCATCCGCGGTAATTGGCTGTGTGCGCCTCTCCGCAGTTAGCGCACTTTGGTGGGAGCTGTTTCGACTTTCTTGGACAATCCTTCGAATGGTGTTCTTCAGCACACTTGACGCATTTGGGCTTCAAAAAGCAGTTTAGCTGGCCATGCCCAAAACCCTGGCAGTTAAAGCATTGGGTCACTCGTTTTGTAGTCCTGAATGATTCCACGACTATTTTTTGGTAAAGTATTTCGGGGTTATTCCATAGATTTGTTTATTTTGTTCATTTTTCGGTAGCTCTACTAGGACTATATTCATCGGTATTTTGGTCGATTGTCTATGGAGTCTTTTGACAATGACCTCAGTGAAGCCCATTGAGACCAGTTCAATTACGACGTCTTCTTCTTTGAAGGCTGTTGATACCCCCTTCAATACCACTTTCAGTGGTTTTTCCTCCTGTAGTCTGTAAGAATATCCTCCATTATTTTTCTGTACATACTCCCTGATTTTTTTGAAGTCGCCTATGTTTTTCGATTTAATTATGTGATTTTTGCCAGAAATCGTGACTTGGAATGGTTCCATGCACAAGTCTTTTAGCTCTTGGCAAAGAAGCTTCCAATCTGCTACATTTTCTGCAATAACAGGAGGAATTCTCGGTTTTTTCACGTTGGTGACTGTGGTCCATGGGCCATCGTTGTCGCTATTTTCTTCATCGTCTTGCGGTGGGTGAGCTGCGTTCATTTGTTGAGAAACTCCAGTGGCGGGACTTTGTTCGTCGATGTCCATTCTAGGCGTCTTCAGATTACGCTCGCTCCTAGTTGGCGATCTTGAGTCATCCGATTGGGAGCCGCGAATTCTCTTCTTTGATTGAACCGTTTCCTCAAGTTTATACTCCATTCCACATTTGTCTAGGATCTTCGTTATTAAGGAGGCTTCGATTATGCATAGTTTCTCGCCGGTTGGTCCGATCGTCGATTTAATTACAATCGGTGGCATATTATTTTTTGCCCTAATTGTTGTTGAATTGTTGTTGTTTATTATCGTTTGTTTATATAAAAAAAATTACATTGTATGTGATGATGATAACAAAAATGAAAATTTAAATTAATTTATAATTCATTGAGAAAAAAGAAATAATTAAATTATCAAATTCACAAAAGTGACAATATCTTATTTAAAATATAATAAATGTTTTCAAAAAATTATGTGTTTCAAAAATATATTTAAACGCATATAACAATATTTATATACGTTTATAAATCAATATATAGGTGGATTGGATGTTTTCTAGAATCGTTTTAACAAATGTTCGTTAGGCTAACTTTTACTCGGATAAAAACTGTGCGAAGCCGGGTACATTCGTTAAATACAGTTATTTACAAATCTTCGTTTGTGGCAAGATACTATTCCTTCAACTTCAAATTACCGATTGGACCAATTAATACTGATTTTTTTCAACTTATCGAGTATTTTTCAAGGGACCGGGAAAAAATTATCGAGAGTGTAGACTAGTATAGATTCAGTAGGGATTGGATGTTTGCTAGAATCGTTTTAACAAATGTTTGTTAAGCAAACTTTTACTCGGGTAAAAATCGGGAGAAGCCGGGAACATATATTTATATATATGTTTGTCGGCTATGCACGCCCTCAATATGTAACTAATCTGGCTTACATTTGAACAGGACAAAGAGTTAAGTCTGGAAGAGTTTTTTTGTCGCACTTTAACCAATAAAAATTATATTTAACCAAGTACTGAGCAACAATATTTTTTTAGTCAGAAATGATTATGACAATATTGCCGTATCATGCTTGATTGCATTAAAAATTCTTTTGGGGAATATTCACTAAAAGCAGACCACGGGCGAAGCCAGATAATTATTAATAGTAGGCAGGAACAAAATTCTACAAGCGAAACATTCACTCGAGCAGAAGGCACACGAAGCCAGGTCACCTCTATATATAAAATATCGTTTCTCGGCCTTTTGGCTAAGATCATGTAGTATATCTCTAGATATTTTTATTTATGTATATCTTTTTTAAAATCTATTCAGTAGAGAGAAAGGATATGTTTGCTCGAAAAATAAATTTCATATATTATATAAATATATGACGTAACGAATTATATTATCATTTTTAACATAATATTCTGTGTGCTCCCGAATATTATTATCAATAATATTCGTTAGGCAAACTTTCACTCAGATAAAACCCGGGCGAAGCCGGGTACACATCCGCTAGTTATTTATATATATATATTAGCGGATGTACCCGGCTTCGCCCGGGTTATACCCGAGTAAAGGTTTGTCTAACGAACATTTGTTAAAACAATTCTCTATAAACTTATAAAAAAAATAATAGATATATTTTGATAATTTGAAACTCGTAAATTTGAATCTCTCGAGAAGGTGAACATTTTTTCCCGGTCCCTTCAAAAATACTCGATAAGTTGAATAAAATCAATATTAATTGGTTCCCTCTGTAATTGGAAGTTAAAGGAATAGTATCTTGCCTTGGAATTGTATAATTATTCTTGTCTCAAATAAATTGCCGTGTCATCCTGAATTTTGTCTTTCCCAATTTATATACCCGAGTAAAGGTTTGTCTAACGAACATTTGTTAAAACACTTCTCTATAAACTTATTTTAAAAATAATAGATATATTTTGATAATTTGAAACTCGTAAATTTGAATCACTCGATAAAGTGAATTTTTTCCCCGGTCCCTTGAAAAACACTCGATAAGTTGAATAAAATCAATATTAATTGGTTCCCTCGGTAATTGGAAGTTAAAGGAATAGTATCTTGCCTTGGAATTGTATCATTATTCTTGTCTCAAATAAATTGCCGTTTCATCCTGAATTTTGTCTTTCCCAATTTTCTACATTACAAAATCATCATTTTTATCTATTCTCCCAATATATATGTTGTATATCTATCTATATATATAAAACTGAATGTTTGTATGTTTGTCTGTCTGTTGGTTTGTATGACCTGTATACAAATTCGCAGTAGTTCACTAATTCAAACCAAAATTTCCATACATAGGTAAAAAAAATAAGGGGAAGACGATAGGCTATTTAAAATATATATATAAATCAATTATTAAAACTATATATTCAAATTATTCTACTTAGCTCACGAGCAGCGCCCTCTAGAACGCGGGCGATCTGACGGCGGCGCGCGCCCGTTGGCTGCCGGCGAGCACGTGACTTCCCTGCCCCTTGCCCCCCCCCCCCCCCCCCCCCCACCCCCCCGTCGAGAAAATGTAATCGTCCGGCTGCCGGCCGGTTGGACAGTCCAAGTTCCCACCGACCGTTGGCTGCCGGCGAGTACGTGACTGCCCTGTGCGCGCGCACAGTTTTGTATAGTGTTTGAATAGAACATTTAATCGGGTAAACCCAGGCGTTGCCCGGGTCATTCGTCTAGTAAATGATATAACTAACTTTGACTTGTGCGCAATTAATAGGTAGATTATCTTACTTTTGATAAATAATCTTTAAGATAATAAACTTAGTGATAATGAAACTTAAAAATAAAAAACTTGTTATCATCGTCGCAATGCGAGTTAAATCTACAAGTCTGCAAATAACTCTAAGGATATTCAAGAAATTATTTTTCAAAAACCTTCCCGGGGATATACCTAATAATATCCCAAATTTTCACGGCGATTGGATGTATGGTTTTTGAATCTATAGAGTACACACAGACAGACTGACAGACAGACATTCAATTTTATATATACAGGGTGTACCAGGTAAATTGGGACTAACTTTGACAGTCCATAAAACAAAAACTACTTGAGATTAAAACTTGTTTTTTTTTTTCATTATGTAGCCATATTCATGTAAAATGCAACAGTACATGTGTGCGCAGTGTAGTGATGAAGAGTAACCGAGAATTTGAAAATCGAGCTGCCATCATCGTTGCTCTGCGCGCCGGAAGGAGCCCCAAAGAGATAGTGGATTTTCTTAAGTTGCCCAAAACCACTATTTATCGTGTCAAGAAGCAGTTTGATGAGGCCGACAGTAACAAAGAGGGGATAGCTACAAGGAAAAAGCACTCGCGTCGATCGGACAGGGTAAGAGGCGAAGAATTTGTCAAAAATGTCAAGGAGAAGATTGATGGAAACCCTGGGAAGAGCATGAGGACCATAGCCAAGGAAATGGACGTTGGCTCTATGACAATTGTCAGAACTATCCATGAGGACCTTGGTCTCAAGTCTTATGCCCTTCGGAAAGGTCAGTTGCTGACTGAGAATATGAAGAATAACAGAAAAGGAAAGGCTGCTGCCCTCCTCAACAACCTGAAACACGACTCTTTTGGCATGCTAAGGTTCTTCCCTGACGAAAAGAACTTTGACGTGGACCAAAAGGTAAATCCCAGGAATGATCGCTGGATCTGTAAAGACCCCTCAGAGATACCTGTCGTGATGCACACGAAATTTCCTGCCTCCGTAATGGTCCTTGGCGTTATCAGCAGTGAAGGTGATGTCATGCCATTTCTTTGAGAAGGGCCTTAGGATGAACGCTGACACCTACATCAATGTTCTGGAGACCGTTGTGAAGCCTTGGATGGACATGGTGGCCGCAGGAAGGAAGTATGTCTTCCAACAGGACTCAGCTCCAGCCCATAAGGCAAAAAAGACACAATTGTTGCTGACACTTAACGTCCCTAGTCACTGGAGTCCTGATATTTGGCCCCCTAATTCTCCAGATTGCAATCCCCTCGACTACTATGTATGGGGCGTTGTTGAGAGAGATGTCAACAAAGCTCCTCATACCACCATCCAGTCTGTCAAGAAAGCAGTTCACACGGTGATGACCCAAATGGACAAGGTCATCGTCGCCAAGGCCTGTGCTTCATTCCGCACTCGCCTCGAGACTGTTGTAGCTAATAATGGAGACTACATTGAATAAATAAAAACTATATCCTTTTATCTACTACTGTGTCAAATTTCATTCGGATATTTTAATTTTTACTTGCAAAAAATTTCAATTAAAATACCATTGTTGAAATTCCCAATTTACCTGGTACACCCTGTATATATAGACTAGCGGATGTACCGGGCTTCGCCCGGACGAGTAAAGGTTTATCTAATGAATCTCTCGATAAAGTGAACTTTTTTTCCGATCCCTTGAAAAATACTCGATAAGTTGAATAAAATCAATATTAATTGGTTCCCTCGGTAATTGGAAGTTAAAGGAATAGTATCTTGCCTTGGAATTGTATCATTATTCTTGAAAGAATTCTATATACAGTTACGAGCGTCATTCTACATCTCTTAATCAGTTTTCGTCTCTGTCACCGTTTGCTTTTTTTTTTGGAATGGCGCCCTCCTATTGGTTGGCTACGATCACGCCACCTTTGCCCCCCCCCCCCCCCCCCATCATGCTTCCCACTCGCTTTTTCGTTTTTGTAACTATTGTGTTGGAGCGGGTCGCTCCTTAAATAAATGCATATATTATAATAAAGAATAGATTCAAAAAGGATAAGTTTCTTTATTTGAAAAATCAATTCGAGCTTTCGGGCGCAAGCTGCCCTTCTACAGGAATAATGAATACAATTTCAAGTAGTCATGTATGTACAGTTAAAGAATTTTCAAATAAAGAAACTTATATCCTTTTTGAATCTATTCGTTATTATAATTATTGAAAGGATTATTCGTCTTAAATGCATATATTAGTTAATAACCAAATGGAATCCTCTCTTTCTCTTTCCCAGTAAGAGACGCCTACGGAAGCCAACAGTACATAGACAGATAAAGCACATAGGCTATAGTTATTAACTAACATATGCATTTATTTAAGGCGCCAATTTATAATTGTAACAAATAGTATTTGAATCAAAACATTCAATCGGGTAAAACACGTTGTCATTCGGCTAGTAATGATATAATTCCAAGGCAAGATAATATTCCTTTAACTTCCAATTACCGAGGGAACCAATTAATATTGATTTTATTCAACTTGTCGAGTATTTTTCAAGGGACCGGAAAAAATGTTCACTTTTTCGAGAGATTCGTTAGACAAATCTTTACTCTGGTAAAACTCGGGCGAAGCCGGGTACATCCGCTAGTTGTATATAAAATTGAATATTAACAATTATTTTATTCCACGGATTTATAAAATTATGTTAAAAGTACATGATTATATTATAACTCGTGTCCTATTGGCGATTTATTGCATCTTATTTTCTTCTTTAGAAAGGGTTTCATGCCCAAAAGCTATAGAACTAAATTAAATTTTTCAAAAAGGAGATTTATCGCTGTAAACTGATGGTTTCATCTTAATATTGATACAAGGGATTATTTATTAAATAATAAAATTTTATTTTTCGAATGACACTTTTCCCTGGATGATTTTTTTTCTCTTAAATATAATATTATACTTTAATAGGGATTATCATATTTGAAAATGTGTAAAATATTGTCCTAAAAGTGAAAGCTTATATATATTTAAAAATTTACAACGTGGAAATGACTCTCATTTAAAAGAAAGAGTATTGAAATTAAAGTTCTTAAACGTTATTTTGCTATCAAAACGGATCTGGCCCTACTGATTATAAACACACTTTCTAAAACAAAACAAACACTCAAAATTTAAAGAAATGATTTGTTCTTTACAAGATTATTCAAAAGTATGTACGATAATTTCAATCATTTAAAATTTTATTTTAAATACATTTATATGAATATATCTTATCTTCAAAGTTATAAACACATTTTTTTTCCTTATCGGCGTTATTGCGAAGTAGCCTTGAATTAGTTTTAAAACAAATTTTCCTATAAAATGTAAATACTCATGCAGTTTATATCAAGAGAAAACATCTTAAACATTAGAAAATTCTAATAAATGATTAAATATATATATATATATACAATATATAAAATTGAGTGAGGATGGTATTCATGAACCGAAAGATGTACACCTCTCCCTTTAAATATACATTAAAACTGTATTATGTTTATCATTTTAGTATAAAAATTGAAGGTGGTTATAAAGAATGGACACCACAACATTAGTTTTTTCATTCTTATATATATAAACACAATTGGCTTCTCCTGACCACTCACCTGAGCATTTTTCGATTGCAGAGAGCGCCATCTAGTGGAGTAAAAATCAACTAAACGTTGATTTAGCTTGTTACAAAGATATTTGGTCAACCTAATTCATATTATAAAATAAAAGGATTTAAAAGCGCGAATGTTTCTTTTATACATAAAACGAACTTCTACTGTCCTTACTTCGATGAAAAAATATATTGGGAGGGCTTGGCTCATCAGTGGTGAACCCTCCCAGCGGCTTCGCCAATTTAATCCACCAGACCGCTTCTCAGAGCTCTAATACTGTATTGGATCATTCTGCTTTTATATGCTACACTGAAGGATGGAATCTTAGAAATGGTTTTCAAGTAAACTATGGACATAAGCTTATAGGACAGTAGAATTACATTCAAATATTAGAGCTCTGAGAAGCGGTCTGGTGGATTAAATTGGCGAAGCCGCTGGGAGGGTTCACCACTGATGAGCCAAGCCCTCCCAATATATTTTTTCATCGAAGTAAGGACAGTAGAAGTTCGTTTTATGTATAAAAGAAACATTCGCGCTTTTAAATCCTTTTATTTTATATGTATAGATGGCGCGTTATTGCTTTGTGTTAATCTAATTCATATTATAATTTTTTTCTTCTTATTTTATAACATGAAAAGCGTAATTACATAAACATGGCCTTGAATACCCATTTCTTGATTTCTCAGGAAGTCTCTGGGACCACATTTTTGGTCATAGTGGTACAGTCTGTACCAAACTGACGAGGGCCAACAGCCTGAAATGCATATGTGGTTGACTTTTCTTGATTTATCAATAAATTGGGTTGGCTCAAATATCTTTGGAACAAGCTAAATTAACATTTAATTGATTTTTTTTTTCACTAGATGGCGCTCTGTCATCTGAAATGCACATGTGAGCAGTGGGGATATTGGCCTATTTTGTTTATATATATATATATATATAAAGAAAAAGGCATCTCCTTATCGTGCAACTGAAAGTTGCTGATGGCTTGCGCCATCTATCGGAATAAATATCAACTATTCTCGTTGATTTTTAATTATTCCATCTATAAGGAGATGCCTTTTTCTTAATTTATGCACCTTATCCCAGTACAATATCCCATTTGTACTATTTTTTCACATTGTGTAGCGTCCTCACGCAATTCTGGCCTTAACTACCCGTTTCATGATTTTTCAGGATGCCTTAATGACCAATTTTTTGGTCGTTGAGGTACAGCTTGCACCATGCTGATGAGGGCCAACAGCCCGAAACGCGTCCGTGGTTAGCTTTTCTTGATTAATCAAGAATGGGTATTTGGCCAATTCTGGAATAATTAAAAATCAACGAGAATAGTTGATATTTATTCCGATAGATGGCGCAAGCCATCAGCAACTTTCAGTTTCACAATAAGGAGATGCCTTTTTCTTAATTTATGCACCTTATCCCAGTACAATATTGCATTTGTACTATTTTTTCACATATATATATACAGTTAAACCTCTCTATAGCGCATCCTCTTGGGACTTACCAAAATAGGGTGCTATAGAGAGGGGGTGCTATAAACAGGTCACTTTTAATGTAAAATGTTTACATTTTAATGTTTAAAATAGGGAATTATAGAGAGGAAAAGACGTTATAGACAGGTTTAACTGTAGAAGGAAAAATAATAGAAAAAAATAATAAAAAGGTCAGGTGTTGATATTAAAAATAAAGAAGGCATATCCTGATCAAAAGCACATGTGCTTTTTAGATGGTAGAGCGCCATCTAGTGGAACAGAAATCAACTATTCATTGATTTAACCTGTTCCCTGATATTTGGCCAATCCAATTTCTTGATAAATCAAGACACCCAAGCATAGTTTTATTGCTGACTTTTACGTATCTACCTCCTAACGACCTCCAACTATAGAATATATATATATGACGATCAAGATACACAATGGACTGGAGATAATTTATATGGTGAACTAAACATTCGCACCAACCACCTTGGAGACTTTCTTAACCTGCTGAATATCTCAACTTTATTGTCGCGTAATCTTTCCTCAAGAGATATAATAACATCTACCCATGTTAATACTCTAGTTCCCCAGCAAGCCCTTTCTTGCTTCTCTCTCCCTTGACACATTGTAAATAGCATTATTGTAACTATTGTATATACCCTCTTCTACTTGGAGAAGTTGTATAAGAGCAAAAGGTCATAACAGGTACTTTTGTTGTTGTTAATACGGCTATTCTTGTATGTACCCTACATTTCTGTGCTTGGAGAATCCGTGTAAGACTGAATTGTCTTAATAAAGCTTTTTGTTGTTGTTGATAAATCAAGACCAAATATCAAGGAACAGGTTAAATCAATGTTTAGTTGATTTCTATTCCACTGGATGGCGCTGTGCCATCTAAAAAGCACATGTGCTTCACTGGTGAGGACCATCAAATGTAACCATAGTTTGAATTTTTCACAATTGCTCAAAACATATGCATCAAATTTGGCTATCTTAAGTCTGTACAGAGGCTCAGAGGAGATTAACAAATGGATTTTTGGGGAATTTAAGAAAATCTGAAAGTTGCTCCTTTTGCATAGTCAAATATAAATACACATTTATAAAAATATTTGGTTTTATTGTAAGTATGTCACATACACTGACACCACACAGAGTGGTAAATTGGGTAAAAGGCATCTCTTGATTGTGAAACTAAAAGTTTCTGATGGCTTGCGCCATCTGTCAGAATATCAATTTTTTTTTTTGCTTATCCCTAGTACACGTGGTACAGGCCATGATAATCATGGTGGGTAGTCAACGACTGCTTTTTACTGTAAGCGCACCACATGTCTACACATGTGAAAGCAGTTCGACTTTGCACTTACAAATGTGCCAGAGCCCCGTTTGGTTACTTGCGCTCGCTGGTGGGGTTGGACTTTTGCAAGAATCGGGGGGCCATTGGAGCATTTTTTTTTTAAACAGAAAAAAGTGTCCAATACGGGGATCGAAGTGGTCGTAGTGGTCGTAAACCAAACGGTTTAACCAGCCTTCCACCGAATATCAATGAATCGTGGAATTATTTTATTATTCTAGAATTTACCAAATACCCATACACGAATGGGTATTTGGCTTATTCTGCAAAATTTAAAATCAACAAATTTAGAAAAAAATATTTGGTTTTATTTAAAGTATGTCACATACACTGACAATAGAGAGGTAAATTAAGAAAAAGGCATCTCCTGATCGTGTAACTAAAATTTCTTGATGGCTTGCACCATCTGTCGAAATAAACATCAACTATTCATTGCTTATTAATTATTCCAGAATTGGCCAAATACCCATTCTAGATTAATCAAGAAAAGGTAACCACGTATGAGGATTTGGCCAATTCTGGAATATTTAAAAATCAACGAATAGTCGATATTTATTCCGATAGATGGTGCAAGCCATCAGCACAATTTATTATTCTTAATTTATCTACCTGATCTCAGTACAATTTTGTACTATTTTTTTCAATAGATTATAAACACAAGGTAATAAGACCAAATCCAAATAAATAAATAGTGTGTGACGTTTCTGTAACAGCGTTGTTACCATCTTCGAAACGTCACACACTATTTATTTATTAGGATTTGGTCTTATTACCTTGTGTTTATAATCCAAATTGTGCCTTATCAATAGAGAGGTAAGTTAAAGGTTACATCATACAGTATTGATAGGTGTCTATTCATTCTTGGTTTGTTGGAGTTCTCACTGATGAAGGCCATCTTGTCTGTTCTTGACCCTCTCTCTCCTTCTGTAAACCAACTGGACAAAAGTTCCCCACTGCAGCACCACAATGCCGACCACCTCAATTGCCTAGAACAGGGGTCGGTAACCTGCGGCTCGCAAGCTACATTCAACTCTTTGGATGTGAGGCTGTGTGTAGTACTTGCATAAATAAAGTTTTTATTTATGTGTATCTATTTTTGTTGGCAAGGGAAAAAAATTTTGTGTCTCTCTTTAAAAACTTCAAAATTTAATAAAAGAAAATAAGACCTAATCCAAATAATTTATTAGTGTGTGACGTTTCGGCAACAACATTGTCACCATCATCAGACAAAAGAATAAATGAGAAAAAATATTACAGCAAGTTCTTATATAGTACTGTTATCAAGTGTTTAAACAAGATAACAGATAAGGAAAATAGTTTTTATTTACAGCAAGTTCTTTAGTCTGTGCTTCTTCAAGTCTGTGCTTTATCAACTTCAAAATTTGTAAATTGTAATTTTTGACACTTCTGACATCAAAGGTTACTGACACCTGGCCTAGAACATTCCACTAGCAGTATTCCACCATTTGGGGGTTCAGGAATTGACAGAAGAGCGGCCAGTTGAAGGAAGACTCATAACATGAGATGCTGAGAAATTCTTTTCATGTCATTTTCTTTCACATATCATCATTGAGCAGACATCTTCTTCTTTCTTATCTCCACACTGGGTGAAGTAGAATGCGTCTGCCTTTGTCATTAAGACTGGGAGCACTACTCAGTGGCAGGCTGACTTAGCTCCAAAATAAATGGCCACCTCTGACATGAGGAACAGACGTCATGTGCAGCCGCTCCTAACATGGAGTACAAACGCTGCTCATCCTGTATTCCTGGATTAGGAGCCCTTACAGGGTACTATCAGCCGGGCCAGCTGAGCCCAGGTTTTTTAGTGAGCTTGTTACTGCGCCCCCTCCTCCTTTTTCATCCGGGCTTGGGACCGGCAAGGGCGGAGTTTTGAGCAGACATTAAATCAATGCGTGGTTTTTGCAACATCAAACTTTTTAGGAATCTCCATTAACAGAGATTCCAGTAAAAAAGATGTCTATGATCATCAATACAGATCAGAAAAAGGATTCTAGGGGTCGGTGGAAGGATAGTCTAAACTGTTGGTTTTTGACCACTACGACCCGGGTTCGATTTCCGCATTAGGCACTTTTTCTGATTTAAACAAAAAAAAAATTCTCCAATGGCCCCTGATTCTTGCAAAAGTCCAACACCACCAGCGAGTGCAAGTAACCAAACAGGGCTCTGGCACATTTGTAAGTGCAAAGTCGAACTGCTTTTCACATGTGTAGACATGTGGTGCACTTACAGTAAAAGCAGTCGCTAACTTCTACCCACCATAATTATCATGACCTGTACCACATGTACCAGAGATAAGCAAAAAAAAGAAAAGGACCCAAGTTTCCAGTACACCATCTGTAGGCAAAGTTATTTTGTTGCTCAGCATATTTCTCTCTAGTATTGTCTCTCTTTCCAAGGGAACAACAGTCCTTGATTCCCAGACTTAAGTCTTGTCATCTACAGACAATGGCTTTCCAGAATGGTTGCAAGTTACTACGTACTAAGTTCTCAACCTTCAACCCCAAACCACATCTTCTTCTTTCTTATCTCCACTCAATCATATCAGGGTATCAAACTTGTAAAACTTGAGACTTTTGATTGTGCCTGCTGGGGATGAGTAGAGCTCATCAATGAATGAGTCAATACAGTCAATCCCAAACCACATCATTGACAGTATTGACTCATCCATTGATGAGTTCTACTCATCTCCAGCAGATACCATCAACAAGCTCTACAAGTTTGATACCCTGATATGATTGAGTGGAGATAAGAAAGAAGAAGACACATCCCCAGCAGACACCATCAACAAGCTCTACAAGTTTGATACCCTGATATGATTGAGTGGAGATAAGAAAGAAGAAGACACATCCCCAGCAGACACCATCAACAAGCTCTACAAGTTTGATACCCTGATATGATTGAGTGGAGATAAGAAAGAAGAAGACACATCCCTAGCAGACACCATCAACAAGCTCTACAAGTTTGATGCCCTGATATGATTGAGTGGAGATAAGAAAGAAGAAGACACATCCCTAGCAGACACCATCAACAAGCTCTACAAGTTTGATGCCCTGATATGATTGAGTGGAGATAAGAAAGAAGAAAATTTTCTCTTGTTATTTTCAATAAGTTGGCAATTGTTCTGAACAATAGGGCAGTAGAAAGTGGTTTTATTTAAAAAAGAAACATACCAGTCAAAAATAGGTTAAATTTAAAATAACATATGGTGCGCTAACAAATCATGTTAAAATTAACAGCTTGAAAGAAAGAGTAAATATTTAAATGAAATTTATTGATATGCTTTCAACTATCTCACTATTTTTTCCACTGTACAAGTATTTCAGATGAAAGAAAAACATTTATTTCGAAACAGGATAATAGATTCCCGGACACAGTTGAGGATATCTTAACAAACTACATAACAGATAGAAAGTTTTCATTGGATCTATGTGGGTTTTACAAGGCAGTGAATAAAAAGGCATCGTTACTGTTACTTTGAATTGAGTGAATGTGTATATATGTGTATATAAATATATTATTATTTTTTTTTTAGATTTTTTTTTTTTGTTCACTACTTTATCTTTTTCTTACTTTGCTTCTTGGATCCTGCAGTAGAGTCTTTTGTAAGACTTTGGGTCTTAATGGGGTCTTTTGTTGTTATGTTGTATATATGTATGTGTATGTATATATCATACTTACATAATCTTTCTTTTTCTTCTTCTGTATATTCCCCACTTTCACAGGCCTATCTCTCTTGTAATCTCGGGGAGAATCCTCTATAAGACCAGTGTGTCTTAATAAAGGCTTTTGTGTGTGTGTGTGATATGCTTTCAACTATTGCTAATAATAAAGATTTTTTTTTCCACTTCTAATTCTAAAAATAGTATTTTGGGGGGTTTCTTAGAAAACTTTTTTTCTTCTTTTTTGTTTACTTCCTTAAACAAATGATAACAGTATCTCCTATTTGAAAAAAAAAAAAATGCTGTGATATTTTTCTCATTCAGTACATGCTGTTATTGAAGCATCACATAATTATTTGTTACATTTTGACTTGGTCTTATTACCTTGTCTTTATAGTCTATGATTGTTCCCCTTATCAAAAATGTTTGTACATATTTACTACACTAGATGCTAACTACAAGAAAATAAGACCTAATCCAAATAAATTAATATTAGAAATGGCATATCCTGACCAGGAGCACATGTGCTTTACAGAAGGCAGAGCGCCATCTGGTGGAACAGAAATCAACTAAACATTGATTTAGCCTGTTCCCTGATATTTGGCCAACCCAATTTCTTGATAAATCAAGAAAGGCCATCCGCGAACGCGTTTTGCGCTTTTGGCGCTCGTCAGCGTGGAGTAGCACATGTGCTCCTGGTCAGGATATGCCATTTTTAATATTGATTTCAACACCTGATCTTTTTATCTTTTAATTTTTTATTTCGTTTTTTTCATAAATTAATAGTGTGCGACGATTCAGTAACAACGCTGTTACCGAAATGTCACACACTATTAATTTTTTTAGATTAGATCTTATTTTCTTGTAGCGCTATAATCTATGATCCAAATTGTGCTTTATCATACACCAGATGCTAATGTAAGTTTTATTTTCCAGAGCCCTTGAGTTTTCAAGCTGAGAAAGGTGAGTAGCCGTTGTTGTTATTAATTAAAGGATAAGGTTTTAAAAGTGCTAGTTATTGATTTCAACAAACATGTTGTTTACATTGTATTGCTGCTACGTTTTGGTGATGATATTTTATATGAAAAAGAATATTTACATTAATCTCAAAAATCTTCCTGTTCTTGTAAAAAAAGTAAGATTTAAATGAAGACATAAAGATTGCCTTTCACATCAAAATAAACACTTAAAGCTAAGTGCCATCTATTTACTGTCTCTGTAAACTAGGGAACTCAGGTCGGTGACAAAGCCAGGACATCAGCTTTGGCAAACTGAGAGGCATCTACCTGGAAACAATGGTTTCTGGCTAATGGCACTCTTCAGTCTAAAGCAGACTTTATTCCATGAGATTCACAAGGGATCTAATGGAATCTTCACAATCTGCCAAAGAGGTGTTTATCTGGTAGAGCCAAATCTATGGCCAAAATATAGATGGAAATTTTGCCGGGAGGAAATTAATACAGTAGAACCTCCATGAGAGGACACCTCTCTATAAAGGACAGTTTTCATTTCCAAAATTACCATTTTTACTATTTAGTAACTCTCCGGTAAGAGGACACCTCTCCCTAAAGGACACTTTGGCTCTGCAATTAGGTGTCTTTTACAGGGAGGTTCTACTGTATATAAAAATAAAGGTCGCCTCTGATATCACCATAAACACTAAAGCACCATCTATTGACCATTTCCCACAAACAAGCAGACTCAGGTCAGTGACACATGGATCCATATTTACACAGATATAGGGATCTTTATGTTTAAGTTACAAGTCATGGTTGTGATAATTAAATGAATCACAGTCTCTAAACCTTGAAGCTACAAGGTAATAAGACCAAATCCAAATAAATTAATAGTGTATGACGTTTCAGTAACAGCGTTGTTACTATCATCAGACAAAATTTTTTTTTTTAAATGTCACACACTATTAATTTATTTGGTCATATTGCCTTGTAGTTCTAATCTATAATCCAAATTGTATCTATTTAAACCTTGAAGACGTTCTGATTGGTCAACCAAGTCCTGTGTATTCAAGTCTACATCAGTAGAACTTGGAAATTCCATTAAAGTGGAATATATATTGATGAGACAAAGACAGGGGTGTACTACTCAGATGGTTTATTTGGTGCAGTGTCATGGTCCAGTCCAGGAAGGTATTGATGTTCGGGGTCTTGCCGGGCCAGTTGTAGGAGGGGTTGGAGCTGTAGCTAAGGCAGGACATGTTAAACAATTTTGTCACGGCGTATTCGATCGAGAGACTAAAGATAACTGCATGTTGTATTTAACTCTGAGAAACGGTGGTCAATGGTCAAATACAATTTATACCCGTCATCTCTGTGGTGCCGTTTCTCTGATTAATAAAATTTTAAAAATAATAATAATTTTTGTACTGCTCCCGTGTACTATTGTCGGCTACTTGTTGACATACAACAATATCTACATTTTCTTGTCGTCATGTTGGTTCTGCTGCATTTTTATTTGGTTCAAATTCTTTTGTTTCAGCCTCTTTGTTTCTTTGTAATTATCACTTTGGCTTGAGCACAGGTAAGTAAGGTTTCTTCTTATATTTCTCCTGTATTCCCCTGACCTTCCTCCATATCAATTATATAGGATCTATTTGGGAAATGTATTTACCTGTTCTCCATTTATCTTTTTCTGCACTTTTGACATTTATAAGTACAGTAGAACCTAAATAATTCTAACGTCTTTAATTCCAATATTTATCTTGGTCTCTAGACTTTTAAGCCTTTTATTCAAAACGTTTTTAATTCGAATTTTTGGATAATTTGATTTTTTTTTTGGTCCCTTGGGCTTCGAATTATCCAAGTTCGACTGTACTTTGTCCTATATTTATTTTGGTTAAGTCTTTAGCATGTTTATCTTATTGTTGTTGTTTTTTTCTATTTTACTGTAAATATTGGGCTAAATTTCTGGTTTTTTAAAAAGATTTCCATTGTATTGGAATCAAAGTTTTTGTTCTTCTGAACATAGGACCCTGTGACTTGGACTGAAGGCAAGATATTGAGTGTTTCTTCATTCTAGAATGACAAGTCACAAATCCTTTTGTTGACATTTTTAACTAGCATCTTTGCCAGTTTCATAACTGCTTCAGCCGTGCCATTCTGCTGACTGTAAAGGGTGAGCTGGTATTTGGCATTATTACAATAGAAGGAATTGCAGGATATCATTGTTAGAGAAACTAGTTTCTTGTATTTGTGTAATAGCCTGTTGAAGGATGTTATTGTCCGAAAGCTCGCAGACTTTTAAATAAAGAAGCTCGTCAAGTTGACCTTTGGTTTCTTCTAAAAATTTTGCACTATATTCCATGTTTTCAGAATTTTTTTTCAAAATCCATAGCTAATGAATTGTGGTCCATTATTATCTGTGTTATAAGTTTCACAGGTATCCAATGTCTGCTGAAATTCTTTTTGCAACATTCAAATATGGATTCCGAAGTAATATCTTCAAAAACATCTATGTGTCTCCCAAAAACTGGAATCTACAGTGATAACATATTTAACTGCTTCTACAGTAAAGATAGCCATTCCAATTTTGTTCCATGGTAGTGCTTGAGTTTCTTGGCGCATTAATGTTTCTCTGGATTGTTTTGGTTGAACAGGATTTGCTTTTCTCAACAGCCTCTTTTATAGATTGGTTCATCCTGGCAAGAAGATAGCTTATCGAGCTTTGGCAAGTAAAGCAGCAAATACATTATTACTGGCATGAAGTTGTTTAACATTTCTTATCTTAAAGCTTTTGGAATTTTTTTTTTGCCCCTTATTAATTATTCCATTTTGTTACATTATTTCAGCTTTAAATTTCCAATATTCCATTGTTGCTCTCTTGTCACTTTGTTCTTATTTGCGGACTAACTTGTTCTCATTAGATTGAGTAGTGTTTGTATAGCCCAGGGGTCGGCAAACTGCAGCTCGCGAGCCACATGCGGCTCTTTATATAGTTCCATACGTAAATACTATTTATGCGAGTTCTATTTATTGTTGGCAAGAAAAATTTTGTGGCTCTTTAAAAACTGTTATACAGTAAAACCCCGCTAATACGAACCCCGGATATAGCGAACCTTCCCTTATAACGAACCCACGCCGATTCCCAATTCCATTCCATTGAAAATACCATCATTATAACGAACTTTGCGATTTTTCAAATAACGAACTACCCCTATAACGAACCTATTTTCGGTCCCAAAATGATAAAATCTATTAAAATTACTATGCTTATAACGAACTTAAAACTGTGATTTAAAAAAATCTTAAAACAACAAAATTTTGAACATGTTTCAGCTCACGGATCGCGATTTCAAAACAAAAAAATTGAGGCATTGTTTGTTTTCATTTCCATTCATTTTTGCTGTATGTTGTATAAATTTTTACACGTTATACTTTTATTTAATAGAATATCTTTGCATTCCACAATTTTGAAATAGAAGAAAAATACAAATGGCTTCCAAAATAAAGAAAAGAAACAAAGAGTGGCGTTCTAAAAAAAAAAAAATAGTGGCAGCCTGCCCTTTTATAAGCGTTCTATATCAAAGTTAACCTAGGCTAAAACATAATTCCAAATAATTTTAAAGCCAGAAATGGTTTGAATAACAGGTTAAAACAAAATTTAATATACACTTCAGAAGAATATGTGGAAACTAGAATTGGAAGAAGAATAAGAAAAAAAAAACAGTTCCCCCAAGTTCCCCGTGTCTCATGAGCCACAAACAAATCGACTTATAAATTCTCAAAAACTACCACTACAGTTCTATTTTTAGAATGGAATTCTTGTTAGGTATATGACTTATTCAGGGTTCGCGGATATTCCCCCTGGCCGGCCGTTTTACCACCGATTTTGTGTTTGCAAATTGGTGTTTTTTATTTGCAATTTTACCGATCGCGCTATCGTATCAACATGTTTCGTGTCCGATTTTTCTGAATTGGATACTTTTGATTCAGAACACACGGAGCTGCTTTATTCCTTTGATGGAAATAACGATATTTTAAGACAATTCTGATTTTCAAATTTCACTTTTCACTTTCAAACAACAAGGTATTATATATATATATAGAGGCATTTTTTCAAATAAATATAGTATTATATTATTTGAGAAAGATGTTCTAAAATACTCTTATTTCTTTTAAATATATAATTAACTAGCCGAATGACCCGGGCAACGCCCGGTTTATTCAAATACTATTCGTTACAATTATAAATTGGTGCCGTGGATGTCATTCTTGTATAATATATAAATGAGTTTTAAAAATTGTAAAAAAAATGCATCGGCCGGGAATCGAACCCGGGCCGCCCGCGTGGCAGGCGAGCATTCTACCACTGAACCACCGATGGTTATGAGAAATGGCCATATTTGGGTATTTATTCCATTCACAAAAGCAAACGGTGATAGAATTGATTAAGAAAAGGCAATGCCCGGGTTTTACTCGATTAAATGCTTTTATTCAAATACTATTCGTTACAATTATAAATTGGCGCCGTGGATGTCATTCTTGTGAAACGTCCCGCTCCAAACTTTGTGTCTGAGAAGCGATATTTTTATAAAGAGATGATCTGGCTTTGTGTCTTCTGCTCGAATGAATGTTTTTCTGTTAGAATTTTGTTCCTGCATACAAAAAAATGAACTGGCTTCACCCGTGGTCTCTGCTTTTTGGAATTTTTCCGGATATAATTTTGTATCTGATAATCAAATATGATACAGCAATATTGTCATCATCATTTTCTGAATAAAAAACAACTACTTTTTTCCCAGAACCTGTCAATTTATTTTCTTGACTAAAAATCCGAAAAATATCTTTTCCAGATTTTTCTCTATGTCCTGTTAAAACACGTTTTACATGTCCATTAGGTCAGCTGATATTACCTCCCATCTTCACCGCTAGAGGCGCTGCTTGCGAGCGAAAGGGCAAATTTGCCACGCAATTTGCAAATAACTTGTATACATACTTGTATACTTGTGTACATAGACCACAAATCTGTACATAGACAGGAAAAGCACATATATTTTAATAATATAAATGAGTTTTACAATGAGTTTTACTGAAGTGATCCACAATCATGAAAATGTTTTCATACTCTTCCTTCACTTTGTGATATAAATAAACTTTGAAAATCCAAAACTACACTTTCCCATACATCAATTGCCGGTCGTAATGGTTCTAGCAGTTTGAAATTTGACGTTTTGAATGTTTGGCATATTCTACAAGATTTTATATACAGTCCAGCCTGTCTGATCTCGAGGGATCAGAGCTTTGGTTGAATTAAAGTAAATTTTGAATTAAAAAGTTAGATGTTTTCATTGCAACATTCACTGTTAGTGATCATTTTTAAAAGGATATAACAAATATAATTAAAATAATAGTGGAACAAATCAACTAACTGTTGATTCAACCAGTTCCCACACTGCACCCTGCTGACGAGCGCCAACAGCCTGAAACAACATCTGTGGTTGGCTTTTCTTGATTTATCAATAAAATCTCTTCTTCTTTCTTATCTCCACACTGGGTGAAGTAGAATGTGTCTGCCTTTGTCATTAAGACTGGGAGCACTACTCAGTGGCAGGCCGACTTAGCTCCAAAAGAAATGGCCGCCTCTGACATGAGGAACAGACGCCATGTGCAGCCGCTCCTAACATGGAGTACAAACGCTGCTCATCCTGTATCCCTGGATTAGGAGCCCTTACAGGGTACTATCAGCCAGGCCAGCTGAGCCCAGGTTTTTTACCAAGCTTGTTACTGCTCCCCCTCCTCCTTTTTCATCCGGGCTTGGGACCAGCAAGGGCGGAGTTATCAAGAAAATGGGTTGGCCAAATATCAGGGAACAGGTTAAATCAATGTTTAGTTGATTTCTGTTCCACTAGATGGCGCTCTGCCATCTAAAAAGCTCATGTTAGTGGTCAGGATATGCCTTTTTTTAAATTATTATTAACATATGACCTATTTTTATTATTTTTTCACATGATAAAGCACAATTTGGATTATCGATTATAATACAAGAAAATAAGACCTAATCCAAATAATTTAATAGTGTGTGACGTTTCGGCAACAGCATTGTCACCATCATCAGACAAAAGAATACAAAATTTTTTCATTTATTCTTTTGTCTGATGATGGTGACAATGCTGTTGCAGAAACATCACACACTATTAAATTATTTGGATTAGGTCTTATTTTCTTGTATGTTTTTTCACATATATCAATTAATAATACAAATTCATATATATACCATTTAGACTTTTTTTTATTCAATTTTTCCAGAATGTTTCAGGATTAACTTTTATGTAATGGATAAACTTGCATTTATATATTTTTGAACAAAAGAAAAATGACAAATACTATAATAAATGCATTTAAAAAATCAAATAAATTTAGAGAAGGCTGAAAATTTTATTTACAAAATTCATCTTTTAAAAAGAAATATTTCATGGTTTTTTTATTTTCAGGCTAGAGAAAACCCTATTTAGTGTGTCTTCTATCTGATTAATCTTCAAAAGGCATGTATAAGACATACTGCATGTTATTATATTAATATGTAATATTATTTTAAATAACAGAATGTTACTCTCAAAGAAACCACATTGTTGATACCTGTGACTACCAGCTACTTGTGTTAGGCCGATAATGTCCCAGAGTAAACAAAATCGCGTAACTTTACCACAGATATTTGCAGTGCTTTGTAAAACTTTTAGACACGGTGTGCATACACTAACCAGGGCTGCTGTGCCCCGCATACCAAAGTATTGTATTGTTAGCAATAAATTTTTATATAAACAAGTATTATCAAATGTTGTCGAAATTTAATTTTAAAAAATCGGTCGAATTATCGGTAGTGTCAAATTATCGTTTGGTCGAATTAACGTTTGTTATATGATATTCTGGTGGGTGGTGTGACATGAAAAAAATGGTCGAATTAGTGAGGTTCTCTCCATACCTCCTCGTCGAGACCTTTCCAGCCGTTGTATAATATAGTTTAGCCACGCCCACCGCGCACATTTGCTAACCAAGTTAACACGCTATGGTCGGTTACTATTCTAAAGCTTCT